>JASEVX010000003.1:126906167-127217316 GCA_031761405.1 Serripes groenlandicus | reverse complement strand
CTCTGTCTCTCTGTCTCTCTCTCTGTCTCTCTCTCTCTCTCTCTCTCTCTCTGTCTCTGTCTCTCTCCTCTCTCTCTGTCTGTCTCTGTCTCTGTCTCTCTCTCTGTCTCTGTCTCTCTCTCTGTCTCTCTCTCTGTCTCTCTCTGTCCTGTCTCGCTCTCGCTCTCGCTCTCTCTCTCTCTCTCTCTCTCTCTCTTCTCTCCTCTTCTTCTCTCTCTCTCTCTCTCTCTCTCTCTTCTCTCTCTCTCTCTCTCTCTCTCTCTCTCTCTCTCTCTCTCTCTCTCTCTCTCTCTCTCTCTCTCTCTCTCTCTCTCTCTCTCTCTCTCTCTCTCTCTCTCTCTCTCTCTCTCTCTCTCTCTCTCTCTCTCTCTCTCTCTCTCTCTCTCTCTCTCTCTCTCTCTCTCTATATAAACAATATTTAACCCTTGTATTGTATTGCGTCAGTGACTTCCAATCCCCACTGTCTGTACACATCAGCTGTTCCAAGTGGTCTAAATAGTTGTAAACAACTCTGCCTCCAACTCCAAAGCGATTCCCTCTTATGTCGCGCCCAATCCCAGGATATCCACATTCTATAACAGATGCATTATCTTTTTACGAATCAGATAATAAACTTTGGGTTTTCTAATTATATGATGAATAACTTTAGTAGTCAAGTCTATTTGACACGTAATTAAATGGCTGTTTATTTCAAAACTCCGACGTGTTAAGAGTTATATAAAAACAAACATTTCTTAGTATCGTTATGTAGACGCACTTCAGCAAATAACCGAGTTCAATCGACTATTGAATGTTGAAATTTTGACCCAGCGGAAACTAGTTTAAAAGGAATATGTAAATGTTCCCCTGAATTTTGGTCTTTAGTCATTTAAAACTTTAAACACGTTTAAACACGCTAATTTTAAGCAATATCTTCTTTTTCCCACGTCTTTGTCTTTAACATAGTATTATAACTCCATTTAAAGTCATTGAACACTTGCCTGATGCAGATGACATTTGACGCGTCTGCACCAGACAAAGTTAATTAACACTTGACCACATGGAAACAACTCATGACAATATTGTGAGGAATGCATTACGTACTGATCAATTGTTTTAAATATTCTGATATACGGACACGTATTTTGTATTCTTGGTAGGTCGCTAGAGGATTCAAATGGAACTTTCTGTGATTAATTGACGAACAGAGCGAGATAAGAATGCGCTGGCTGATCTTGATTTACACTGGTCACACGTGGCTTATGATCTTGGCAGAACAATTTAATTAGAATACTGCATTCCCTCTTTAAATATGAATCCCTGATTTTCTTCATGATTTTTTATTTGCGCGAAGGTGGATAATAACATTACTTTGAAAGTACTTTCTCTCTATCATCATTAAAACATTTCTTTTTTAAAAAATAATTACCTTTGACAACACATGTGTTCGTTTGTGCATCGCAAGCTGTACCGTAATTGCAAGTAGTGTTTCCACATGGTATCTATATAATAATACAAAAATACTTTTTTGAGCGCTGCTTCGGGGAACAAACACCGTGTAAAATATAAAGAAAACAGAGAGTTGACTGTGGATTCGTTTTAAACTGATTGACAGAAGCCTCTTCCAATAGTCTATGGTTAATTGGCGATCATTGTAGAACCAGGTAAGACTTGTCTGGATCTACACTGGAATAAAAAGCCTCAAAGATAGTTTACAAAGCGCGGCTCATTTAAACAAACAAAGGTTCGTTTAAAAAAAGGGACAATGCATCGGTCGCCTGAGTATTGACTAGAGACTTAGTAGTACTTGACCCTACATGATCAAACGTGCTAACCGGTATCGCTCAAGTACATCAAGACAAAATAACCATATCATCTGTTCCATGGTTTATACTATTAAGAGGGCAACCCTATTAACAGTTTTCTGTGGTATATTTTGAAAATCGGACTAACACAGTTATAAAGCCCGGCACTGTAATAAATATTAAACAAACTTACCATTTTATTGAATCCCGTCACAGTTATAAAGCCCGGCACTATAATAAACACTATACAAACTTACTGTTTCATTGAATCCCATCACGGTTATAAAAGCCCGGCAGGCCGGCACTATAATAAACACTATACAAACTTACCATTTCATTGAATCCCGTCACAGTTATAAAGCCCGGCACTATAATAAACACTATACAAACTTACCATTTCATTGAATCCCGTCACAGTTATAAAGCCCGGCACTATAATAAACACTATACAAACTTACCATTTCATTGAATCCCGTCACATTTATAAAGCCCGGCACTATAATAAACACTATACAAACTTACCATTTCATTGAATCCCGTCACAGTTATAAAGTCCGGCACTTAAAGACTATACAAACTTACCATTTTATTGAATCCCTTCACAGTTATAAAGCCCGGCACTATAATAAACACTATACAAACTTACCATTTCATTGAACCCCGACACAGTTATAAAGCCCGGCACTTAAAGACTATACAAACTTACCATTTTATTGAATCCCTTCACAGTTATAAAGCCCGGCACTATAATAAACACTATACAAACTTACCATTTTCTTGAATCCCGTCACAGTAATAAATCCCGGCAGGTCGGCACTATAATAAACACTATATATATATAAATATCATACAAACTTACCATTTCATCGAACCCCGACACATTTCATTGAATCCCGACACAGTTATAAAAGCCCGGCAGTCCGGCAGTCCGGCACTATAATAAACACTATACAAACTTACCATTTCATTGAATCCCGACACAGTTAGAAAAGCCCAGCAGTCCGGCACTATAATAAATACTATACAAACTTACCATTTCATTGAATCCCGACACAGTTAGAAAAGCCCGGCAGTCCGGCACTATAATAAACACTATACAAACTTACCATTTCATTGAATCCCGACACAGTTAGAAAAGCCCAGCAGTCCGGCACTATAATAATGACTATACAAGCTTACCATTTCATTGAATCCCGACACAGTTAGAAAAGCCCGGCAGTCCGGCACTATAATAAACACTATACAAGCTTACCATTTCATTGAATCCCGACACAGTTAGAAAAGCCCGGCAGTCCGGCACTATAATAAATACTATACAAACTTACAATTTCATTGAACCCCAACACATTTCATTGAATCCCGACACAGTTATAAAGCCCGGCAGTCCGGCACTATAATAAACACTATACAAGCTTACCATTTCACTGAATCCCGACACAGTTAGAAAAGCCCGGCAGTCCGGCACTATAATAAACACAATACAAGCTTACCATTTCATTGAATCCCAACACAGTTATAAAGCCCGGCATGCCGACACTCAAATAAACACTATACAAACTAAAAATTTCATTGAATCCCGACAGAGTTATAAAGCCCGGAAGGCCGGCACTATAATAAATACTATACAAACTTACCATTTCATTGAATCCCGACACAGTTATAAAGCCCGGCATGCCGACACTAAAATAAACACTATACAAACTTACCATTTCATTGAATCCCGACACAGTTATAAAGCCCGGCATTCCGGTGTAAAATAAACACTATACAAACTTACCATTTCATTGAATCCCGACACAGTTATAAAGCCCGACAGGCCGGCACTATAATAAACACAATAGAATCTTACCATTTCATCGAATCCCGACACAGTTATAAAGCCCGGTACTTTGTCAACCTCTGAGATAGCTGATCGTAAACTGCAGTACTTTTTCAAAACCTGGTACTCTACAGCTTTACATGCCGATCTCGTACTGCACTTCTTAATACACTGTTTGATCGATAAATTGATATAAGAATTCAAAGTTAGTTCTCGTTCTGTTTTGCTGTTTGTAGTAAACCGTGTATTTCGGCGAATTGTGACATCCGGGACATATAAATTGCTCTGGAAATGAGTGTCAGCTGCATGAACCAGATGCGTGAACAACACGAGCAAAAATACGAAATAAACAACTACTGGTTTCATCCTGTTTCGAACGCGTTTTGAAACTGAAATGCGTATTCAATTTAACAGTTAGTTACCGGCAGTTAGTTACCGAACTAAACAAACCTCCGATCGATGAACTAACCCGTTCTCTGATGCAGACGGAATAAATGACGCCTCAGCAATATTTAGATTTTGAAAACTTAATGGAATAAAAGAACAAAGCTCTTAATCATTATAATTATCGTATATTTGATTATCTGCTATATCTATAAGAAATATATCTGTAATTCTGTAACACGCAAACGTTGGAGAATTCAACAGAAATATGTGTATGCGCAGTCTCATCTAAATCCATTTCGTCTGCCAGGGCTGTGGACAATTTGGGTTGAAGCGTATCATTTGAATAATTCATGCTACAAACGGGCGGTAGGATAAAGCATTCATTAATTGTGCATAACAGATGCCAGATCAAATGACATTTACCGTATTTTGATAGATAGAATAGATATTGTATTATTCATATTTGAGCCGCGTCTGTTGAGCTATTGTCTTGTTACAAAAGCATGTAGTGAAGACTTCAATCTGCGCATATATCCATCGCCTCACAAGATATTTCACAGTCCGTCTACATTAAACTTAGTTATCAAAATGGTTCTTTAAGTTTGTACATGGACACATTAGCATATGAGCCATTCCAAGAGAAAAGCCAACATTACGGACTCTGCGTAATGTATCGATCCAGATCCGGGTCGACACATTCCGTCTCAGGGGCATAAAACTAAAGATAAATTATTCCTGAAACAGGAAAACCACGGGAGGCGAAAAGTGTCTGTCCGGGTTTGCTTGCGCGGCATGCTTATGCTGATCCGGACCGATACTTTACGCAAAGTCCACAATGTAAATTTTCTCGTGGAACGGCTCTAAATGTTTATTCTGACAAAAAGCTGCAAGTATAGACCTGAATAAATGCCAGAAATATAGTCCTAACAAAATGCTACAAGTATAGTCCTGACAAATATGCCACAAATATAGTCCTAAAATGTTACAATTATAGCCCTCCAAAGACCTAAAATAACCGAGACATGAACTTTTATTTGCGTCTCTGCAACTGCATACATAATATTATTTTAGGTCTCTGGTAAATATAAGGATCAAAACGCTTTGATAACCTTTTACCAGGAATGTAGCTTGGCTAAAAGATCAAGTGTAGGTCGAGTCTAAGGTAGTCCAGGGGCACCATCCACCAATATTTCTGTCAGCTAGATTTTCGGGAGTTTTTTTAAGGTATATTTCGTCCGGATAAACGTGTTCACAAGAACCTCAGCATACTTAATTGTATAGGGCATTTATATTGTTATCGGTATTTCGGAAAACTTTGTAGGTCTCGGCCTTCATAGCATATAGGGAACTACGCTCAAGTATGACGCTGCGTTTTAAATGCCGTTTTTTAGAATTTAATTCATATCACGGTAGCAATTTCATTAGAAGAGCTGGTTATTGTCTCGTTTTTCAGATTTTAAAAGTAATTTTCAGTCATACATGTATGTTGTATTTGGAATAGGTTATAAACCGTTGGCCGAATTCATTTCGATGATCGATATTACTGTATCGGCGTAAATTTTCACCAGCATCTGTTCCAAGCTCAGCGATGTCATTTCCTCCCGGCTCTTAGAAAACGCCATTAACAGCTTAATCTGTATCTTTAGTTCCTTCTCCTCTATAGGGTTCCTGAACACGAAGAGGGTTAGTAACGAATATATAATAAGAAACCATCGTCCATACGTAATTCCACTTGATGAGGACGATCACCCAAAGAACTTGAAATAACTTATATAATCAGTAAAACGGTAGATACCCATAAGGAAAACCTACCCCACCACCCAAGGAACATTCATCGTACTGTCGCGTATTCACCATCGTTATTTCGTGATATCGTGTTTTACTTATCGTAATGTCGCGTTATGATCATCGTACTGTCGCATTATCATCATCGTACTGTCGCATTATCATCATCGTACTGTCGCGATATCATCATCGTACTGTCGCGTATCATCATCGTACGGTCGCACTATCATCGTCGTACCATCGCCTTTCGGTGCGCATGTACATGCTCAAAAATAGAAGATCTTCAAGTACGGCAGTACAAATGGACGAGTTTATACAAACTCATTTGAAGAAAGGCTATGCCTACAAGGAAATACTTGTTTTATTGAATTTGTCACATGGAGGGAAAATTCTTATATGCGCATGCGCACCGGAAGGCGATAACACGATGATGATAATGCGACAGTACGATACTACGATGGTGAAAAAGCGACGGTACGATGGCGAAAACACGATAGTATATCGCATTATCATCATCGTACTGTCGTATTATCGCGTTTTCGTTATCGTGGTTTCGTGATTTCGCATTTTCATCATCGTACTATCGAGTATCGCGTTTCAGATCAACACATTCACAGGCGATGATCCTAACGGTATTTTACGGAATACCATTAGGGCCAATACCATTAGGGCCATCACATGCCATCGGCTGTGAATGTGTTGATCTGAATCGCGATACTCGATAGTACGATGATAACGTGACAGTACGATGATGATAACGCAACAGTATGATGATAATAACGCGACAGTACGATGATGATAACGCGACAGTACGATATTGGTAACGCGACAGTACGATGGTGATAACGCGACAGTACAATGATGATAACGCGACAGTGCGATACTACGATAACGAAAACGCGATAATACGATATTATGATGGTGAAAACGCGACAGTACGATGGTGAAAACACGATAGTTTATCGCATTATCATCCTCGTACTGTCGTATTATCGCGTTTTCGTACCATTCTATTTCGACCGTCGTAACGTATAATTTCGACTTAGATTTTACACAGTCGCCAGTTTTAAGCAAACAGACGTAGCTGCGAATCATGCCAGCTGTTTATAAATGGAACAAGACGATCCGATAAGGCGATTAGCTCCTTTCGTCTGTTTGTAAACATGACTACAAAGATCTAGGCAAACCGGATGGGAATGTTAAGACATTGAGTGGGTTGTCGATGAGTGTTAATGTCGGTCATCTGTAGAATGTAAGTATTATTAGATGGGTTGGCAGAAAAGAGGATTTGATCGCTGCTATGACAGTAAATCAGGTGTTGGGAATTTCTTAGGAAACAAGACTGGGAAAATTGTTGGATATGACGTCATATCCAAATATTGTAGAAAGTGCCATATCTTATGCGTCCAAATCAGGAACCACCGAGTCATATTTGTTCCAATAATTGGTATTGTAGCTCAAAAGCTTTAGAGCCTTATTTTGAATGCTGTTGAGTACAAGTAGTAGAGTCACAGACCATTAAGGTGGGAGTTACAATAATGTATGATAATTCAAAAACTATGGCCAACAAAGTCGCAGTTTCCCATCCTTTTATAAAATGATCAGATTTAAATCATACTAAAATATTTGAAACAAGTCAATAACTTTGGAGACACATAAGGTATTTCACAATACAGTGTTAAAAGAAATCCTGACCATGATTATAACGCGCTGCATTTCGAAACGTTATCCCGAAATTCAAATGATTGCCACAAACACATTTAATTGGTTACTTCTTAGTCTTTGTTGTCACCGTGGACAGTGTCATGGATTTCATATAAAGGTACTGATATCGTCTACAACTGCGTATTGGTATTTTGCAATGTCGCAACAAAACATATCTAACGATTTACCACTAAATATTTAGGAATGGGGACAACAAAAATTTTATAGCTGTTCACATCAATGTGCATTTAATGATTTGAATCTGTAAATAGTGTGATTGTTATAGTAAGTGCATATGACGGTCTGCTTGATCAAAGGCACAACCACAATTCTGCTCAATTGGGGTAATAAATGAAGATATTCGCCTCAAATGTAAATTAGAGTAGATTGCGCAGGACGGAAGTTGTACTTGGGATTTTTCCAGCAAGAATACTTGAAAGAATGGAAGCTATTATTCTCAGTCTGAATATCTCTTTTCACATTTATTAACGTCTCCAACGTGTGTTTTTACGATGTTTTCATGTAATCTACAGGATACCATCTAAATAGAGCATGTGGATATTACTCAAATGTCAAGACTTTTCTTGATATATTTCAAGAGCCGGCATATTTTCCAAACACATACAGTTGGGTTTGCATCATTTAGTTAGTACATGGGGATGTGATTCATTCTACTGAGTGTTTACCACTCTATTCACAGACGGAATGAAATTACCATTTCCCCCATAATATCGTGGAAATGTATATAAATCAGTCGGCCGCAAGTCATATGACATAAAACACATTTCTTCCCCTATTTACAGTTTGTTTTTACATTAATGGAATGCAAGATAAATATATTTGGTCTCAGTATTTTAGGTAGCTTCGGCTGTTTCTAATAAGTACATTGGAGTTATAGGGGGTTTGACTATTTCAGTCGTAAACCTTTCTTTTTTTCGTTGAGGCTACTTTTGTGTGTATATATATGACCAGCATTGTTACCCGGGCCCTTCGGAGCTAGTAGGTGTGTTTAATTGTACATGCGTATATTTAAAAGTTTTTTATGAACAGTTTACCTATAAGAAGAATATGTGAATTTTTTGCGTATTAAACTGAAATAACATGTATTCAGCAGAACAGTAAGTTCTTATATTCTTTGATGATGCAACATAACTTTTGAATTAAACGCAAATGAGATGGATAAGGAACATATCACCCGTTCTTACATGTGTAGCTAGTAAAACGCAACTTGTGTGTAAACAAGATTTCTTTCAATTTGGCTTTGTGACTTGCATTTGAACTTTGCCTATATATCATCCAAGACAATTATTCTGACAAAGTGTCAACATGCTGAAAGATAAAAATGCTGCCTCCAGAGTGTTAACAAGATTTTCCTTCAATTTGACATTGTGACTTCGTTTTTGATCTCACATGACCAAGTTTCGATCTTTGTCTAGATTTGATCGAGATGTATGTTCTGATAAACTGTCATGAAGAGTGATTGTAAAAGGTTGCCTGTATCGTATTAACAAGGTAAGTGTTGACTTTGCACGACGGACAAAATGTGACCACAATTGCTGACATTGAGCACTTCTTGCACAGTTTAGCTAAAACCTATTGAACATGTGATTACAACAAAGATATTCTATGGAAGTTTAAACATTCTTCTATTGTTGTCTTGTCTATTTATATCAGCACATATCTATATTTTATAGGACAGCCCTTTTGTCATCGGTTTATGTGGTTCTGTACGTTCCATATAGCCACTCCACGCGTTAAGTGTTTTTTGAAAGAATTGCCATTATTGATTTGAAATGAATTCAAAAACCTGCTTTAAACCACTACCAAACAAAAGGGCATTGTTGCAATCACCCGAGTTTATATGGCTCTATATGAGCCGTTCCACGAGAAAACCAACTTTATGGATTATGCGTAATGTATCTAACCAGATCAGCCTAAGCAGTCCGTGCAGGCTAATCCGGGCCGACACATTCCGTCTCAGGGGGATAAAGGTATAGAGTAATGAATCCTGAAATAGAAGATCCACAGGAGTCGTAAAGTGTCTGTCCGGATTAACCTGCGCGGCATGCTTAGAATGATCCAGGTCGATACTTTACGCAGTGTCCACAATGTTGGTTTACTCGTGGTACCGCTCATATTGTAAAGTGTCAATGGACAACACTTAAAGAAGTAATTTGATAAATAAGCCAAACTGAGACTTTTAGAGTGTCCAGAAGATTCGTAGGTTTGGCCTAGTGACCTGATGTTTGCCTCGATATGATCCAAATTTAGATAACATTGCAGCCTCTGCAGCCTAGATTTGTGTTAATTTATATAATCAAAACAAGCAATCTGTTTAAGTAGCATCAGTCTTGAGTCAAAGACGCGGTCCATCGTGTGTCCATGTTATTGTTTTTGGCCTGGGCTTTAGCCCCAAGTCATAGTAGTAAAACCTTGTTTTCGGAGTTGGCGGCCTGCCAATTGCTTGTAACACCCAACAACGCATTTTAGGGTGAGACTGCGCGAGAAAAATAGTTCATAATGGATTCACGAAGCTGCATTTAAAAGGTTAAGATCTCCCAAAAAAGGATCATTATAATGTTGTTGGAGGATGCATTTTGAATCTTTGTCAGAATAATTGTATTGATGAGTTTTGCATTGTTCAAACACTTTCTCCCAGTCTAGAACATGGTTTAGATAATTATTTCTACTTGATGGAAGTTGATTTAACATTGACATATTTCTCAATATAATAACGCAGAAACTTCATCATATTATCAAATGTGTTGCTAAAGGTCCTGACACAGAAATGTTGTGGGGGATTTAGCAAGCATGTGTTTCAAGAAGGGAGATAATCTGTTTGTGAACCCCGGACAAACGGTGCATAACTACAGTCGTCTAACGTTAGTGCAAAGGCTAATCTAATCTAGAACAAGAGGGCCATGATGGCCCTATATCGCTCACCTGATTTAATAGAACTTCAATAGTTTTCAAAGTTTTTACTCTTTTTAGGCCAATACTTTTGGACAAGAAGATTTTTAAAGTTTTAACAATGCACATATAAGGAAAACAAGCTCCGCCCCCTGGCGGCCATGTTTTTCAACGGATCAAAAATATTTAAACAATCTTGGTAAAGGGTGCCCCAAGGAACATTTGTGCAAAATATTTTTTAAATCGGGCCAGTACTTTTGGACAAGAAGATTTTTAAAGTTTTAACAATGCACATATAAGGAAAACAAGCTCCGCCCCCTGGCCGCCATTTTTTTCAACGGATTGGAAATATTTGTACAATCTTGGTAAAGGGTGCCCCAAGGAACATTTGTGCAAAATAATTTTTAAATCGGGCCAGTTCTTTTGGACAAGAAGATTGTTAAAGTTTTAACAAAACACATATAAGGAAAACTAGCTCCGCCCCCTGGCGGCCATGCTTTTCAACGGATCGGAAATATTTGAACAATCTTGGTAAAGGGTGCCCCAAGGAACATTTGTGCAAAATAATTTTTAAATTGGGCCAGTACTTTTGGACAAGAAGATTTTTAAAGTTTTAACAATGCACATATAAGGAAAGTAGTCATAGTAGTAAAACCATTGTTTTCGGAGTTGGCGGCCTGCCAATTGCTTGTAACACCCAACAACGCATTTTCGGGTGAGACTGCGCGAGAAAAATAGTTCATAATGGATTCACGAAGCTGCATTTAAAAGGTTAAGATCTCCCAAAAAAGGATCATTATAATGTTGTTGGATGTTGCATTTTGAATCTTTGTCAGAATAATTGTATTGATGAGTTTTGCATTGTTCAAACACTTTCTCCCAGTCTAGAACATGGTTTAGATAATTATTTCTACTTGATGGAAGTTGATTTAACATTGACATATTTCTCAATATAATAACGCAGAAACTTCATCATATTGTCAAATGTGTTGCTAAAGGTCCTGACACAGAAATGTTGTGGGGGATTTAGCAAGCATGTGTTTCAAGAAGGGAGATAATCTGTTTGTGAACCCCGGACAAACGGTGCATAACTACAGTCGTCTAACGTTAGTGCAAAGGCTAATCTAATCTAGAACAAGAGGGCCATGATGGCCCTATATCGCTCACCTGATTTAATAGAACTTCAATAGTTTTCAAAGTTTTTACTCTTTTTAGGCCAATACTTTTGGACAAGAAGATTTTTAAAGTTTTAACAATGCACATATAAGGAAAACAAGCTCCGCCCCCTGGCGGCCATGTTTTTCAACGGATCAAAAATATTTAAACAATCTTGGTAAAGGGTGCCCCAAGAAACATTTGTGCAAAATAATTTTTAAATCGGGCCAGTACTTTTGGACAAGAAGATTTTTAAAGTTTTAACAATGCACATATAAGGAAAACAAGCTCCGCCCCCTGGCCGCCATGTTTTTCAACGGATTGGAAATATTTGTACAATCTTGGTAAAGGGTGCCCCAAGGAACATTTGTGCAAAATAATTTTTAAATCGGGCCAGTTCTTTTGGACAAGAAGATTGTTAAAGTTTTAACAAAACACATATAAGGAAAACTAGCTCCGCCCCCTGGCGGCCATGCTTTTCAACGGATCGGAAATATTTGAACAATCTTGGTAAAGGGTGCCCCAAGGAACATTTGTGCAAAATAATTTTTAAATTGGGCCAGTACTTTTGGACAATAAGATTTTTAAAGTTTTAACAATGCACATATAAGGAAAACAAGCTACGCCCCCCCCCCCCCCCCCCCCCCCCCCCCCTGGCGGCCATGTTTTTCAACGGATCAAAAATATTTGAACAATCTTGGTAAAGGGTGCACCAAGGAACATTTGTGCAAAATTATTTTCAAATCGGCCCAGTACTTTTGGACAAGAAGATTTTACAAAGTTTTAACAATGCACATATAAGGAAAACAGGGTTCCGCCCCTGGCGGCCATGTTTTGTAACGGATTGGAAATATTTGAACAATCTTGGTAAAGAGTGTCCCAAGGAACATTTGTGCAAAATAATTTTCAAATCGGGCCAGTACTTTTGGACAAGAAGATTTTTAAAGTTTTAACAATGCACATGTAAGGAAAATAAGCTCCGCCCCCTGGCGGCCATGTTTTTAAACGGATTGGAAATATTTGAACAATCTTGGTAGAGGGTACCTCAAGGAACATTTGTGCAAAATAATTTTAAAATCGGGCCAGTACTTTTGGACAAGAAGATTTTTTAAGATTTGGCAATTTTTCCCTTTTCTGATGCCGCAGCAACCAAAGTTCTACTTGGAATTAATTTCTTTGAACAACTTTGAAAGAGGACTACCTAATGACCATTCCTGTGAAGTTATTTTGAAATCTGTTCATTGGTTTAGTAGGAGAAGTCATTTGTAGGAAATTGTTAACAGACGCTGACGCTGACGACGACGACGACGACGACGACGACGACGACGACGACGACGCAGACGACGACGCCGGACGCCGGACGGTGAGTGATCACAAAAGCTCACCTTGCACTTCGTGCTTAGGTGAGCTAAAAACGGCACGTGTTTCTGATTTGAACCACGCAGGCTAATCCGGGCCAACACATTCTGTCTAAGGGGGATAGAGGTATAGAGTAGAGATTCCTGAAACAGAAAATCCACAGGAGTCGAAAAGTATAATGCCGGTTTAGCCTGCGCGGCATGCTTAGGCTGATCCCGGTCGATACTTTACGCAGAGTCCACATTATTGGTTTTCTCGTGGAACGGCTCAATTAATTCTTGTATATGTGAGTTTTGTGTACAGGTAATGACGTTAATGTAAAGGTTGTCTTAATAGTGCATAACGTGCGACCACGTTCTATTACTGCTCCTCTTCAAATTGGCCTTGGTGTTCAATTGCATCGACAATGCAATACGAATCCAGGTATTTAATCAATCTACTTTCTACGCATAGAGTAAGTGCTTCTTTCAAATAAATCTGTAAGTATGAACTTAAGGCTTCAGGATAGCAAAATACTTAAATCGGTGGTGTTTATGACGGTTCGTGCTTGCAATTCGTTACCGATAATGTCGACTAGAACATCGGTACATTAGACGGTTTAAACTTTAAATACATTCCATTATGGAATGGTTCTACTTCTACCGGGTTACACCAGGCAAAGTATTACCTAGATTTACAATTTCATCAACCGAAAGCATTACTCACTTAATGTAAGATACAATACAATACAATATATGTATTCGTAATATAAGGCCACCGGCCCACAATACATATACAATCTAACAAATTAATTGATCTGAGTAACGTCCAGTAAATATGATATATGTAAAACCTCGGTAATTATGAAAGCATAATAAATCTTCAGATGTTTCTAAATAAGTATTTCTTTTTTTGATTGCGATTGTTAAGAATTTAGCCAATATAAAAGGTAAAGTTTCGTGTTGACATTTCATGATCGTATTAAACAGTTGATAGTTTATTATACCAATATTGAGGAAAGTAACATGTTCTTATATCATCATCTAATGGACAATTCGATAAAAAGTGAAATTCATCCTCAACAACTTGTACTAAGAATTACATAGCAAGCCTGAAACTTCTGTTATAAAGCTCCCTTTCATCATGTATGTGAAACATTAAATACTGACCTCTTATTGACAATGTCACGGTTGCTTCAACCAAAGAGGTTTTCCTGAAATGGCTTTGTGCAAACTATTAATGATGGAGACCATTTAGGACGTTCTTCTGTATCCATGGCAATGATTGACCTCAAATATAGCTATGGGATTCGCTTGCTTTCAATTATGTTATTTGTTATAGAACAGTCACACAAGTATTCAGGTCTCGATGCAATTCTACATTTACTAAATGTTAGGTGTCAATGCCATTAGCAGAGCAATACGAGGTAATAGCCTGGTATGTACTATTCTCCATGCATTGATTTATAATATTTACAATCTAGAGCGGTCGAACCCGATGTAGAAACGGACGTTAATGCTAATATTTCATCATAGTGCAGATTCTAACCAGAGGTCCGATATTGCCCTGACAGAACATCATACCGAGCTGTCGACCTATTATGTGGATGATATTAAAATATCCCACCTGAGGGTATATAGGAGTCACTGTATCGGTATAAACGGTCGTCCGTTTCGGTTAATTTATCCGCGCTGTTTAATACTGGGTGGAAGTCAATTATATTAAATAGGAAGCTTCTATACCAGCAGGAGGTGTACAGTGGCGTTCCAGTCGTATGCTGTTTTGACAAGAGTTATCCCCACTCCACCATTAATTATTATACATAGTGTTTGTTATATACCAATATTTGTGTCTGCGCTATTTCTGAAATCTCTAGGTGGAATTTCGATGACTATACTATATAGGAAGCTTCTATACCAAGTTATGTCCCTTTGATTATTATACAGTGTTTTATACCATCATTCATGTCCGCGTTGATTTTCAGAAATTTCATCTTCCTACATCGACTATTTGGTCCATTGGCCTATGTGCCTCAAGGCAATGTGATCATCTTATGCAATAATACAAATGTTTGATGTTGGAAATTTTGCAACATAATTATTGCTCCCTTTACATATTTAAAGAGAGTTTAATAATGTTGTAAAACAAATACGGTAGACTTGCTTAATGAATGGTTTGAATTGATAAACTCAAAATAATTTGATCCTAGGGTATCGAACATCTAAAATAAAACCATCTTTGCCTGAATGGTATCTTCAAACACTGTAAAGTTAACTTGTATGTTTATAATCATATCACTATTTCAATATTTAAGAATGATTTCAACGAAATGGTTTCTGTAATTTAACTCATTCCAGTTGTGTCATCCTTATTGTATTATTTGTGCACATTAATGTTTATGGGCCAGAGACCTAAAAACTTGAATAAAGAAATTGAATTGGGGAGGGACAAATGACCCCTTGATTGATACCCACGCGACGTTGGCTTAGTCAATCTTTCTTTCCATTGATTGACAACTAATTGTAAAGAGCGGCATTTACCTTCCATCAGTAGACATAGCAGTCTATGTGCACAATATGTTCCAATGTAAAGGCGTTAAAAAGTCATTTGTATCGGGGTGAAACAGGAACCCATTGACTGGTCTCAACAGAAGTGTTTTTGAAGAACCGTAATTGTTGCCACTGAAAATCAGGTAGTGAAAGCGTCACGGAGAAGTGATCCCTGTTTCTCTCACCTGCCAGTGCAGGGAACTTAAAGGACATGGACTTAACCCTTTCCCGCATAGAGCAAATTTGCAGCAGACGACTTTAAAATTGTCTATAATTGTACGAATAAATACTAAGAAAAAATGAAGACATTGGTGCAAAAGCAGAAATTGCTCGATTTGAGCTATTTCTCCTTTTGCCACGATGTTTTCATAAGAACGTCTGCTACAGATGCGTTAAAATTCGTCTATAGGTGGAAAAGGGATAATTGTTTATATATGATTAAAACACAACAAAAAAGAGATTTATTTTGCAGTGACATATTTATTATAAACTATATGCCAAGTTTTACTCATGCTGGTGCCAAGATTAGTGTTGTACACTACTGGTTTAATACAAGTTGATTCATGCAAAACAAGTGATCACCTAACCATTTTAGTATGTGACACAAATGTGCCACAAATATATTTTTGAAACATTCATACCGTGTATGGATGATTCATTTCTCTCCTTCATAAAACTACTGATGGAAAATGTGTTGAAAACATTACCAGTGTGTTACTCTTTCCCACATGCAGACCAGTTTTGAAAATATAAGTGCAAAAGGTTAAATACTGAACTACTCCTTTTGCAACATAATTTAAACTATTCAAAACTTTTGTTTATGAAAAAAACAAACATTTTATGTGGCAGCATTATTTAGCCAATTAAAATTACCTCTCATATAGATCTACCTGTTTTTAATATTTGATTAACTAATAGCATTAAAAACATGACATCATTATCAACTACCATAACAACAGTAAGGACAGTTGAAACGAAAGTTAAGTGATCACAACTTTGCAATATATTTAATTAGTTTAAACTCTTACTATCCCCCTACCCCTATGTTGTTGTTGTACTGGTAAAGATCATATCACCGAGATTACTATCCAGTACTAACAACAGCACATGAAACAATCCCTATATCTAAAGCTCCGTTACCGTATCAAAAGCAGACCTTGGCACCACTAGAGTATAGACAAAAAACCTTAACAAATAACCTATTGACTTATCTATTAACAATATACTGGGGTCATTGCACTAACATGTTTGAAAAAAAAGGAAAGAAAAATGATCTCTATTTACAATCTATATAAAATATGTACAGTTCTTTGTTATTTATATGATTTTTTATGAGAAATATATCCAACCAATTCTATATTTATACTATATACATTAAAACTAATTGACTGATCAATGAGAATGCCAAATTTACATAGATTGATAAGGAGTTTTTTTTAACACTTTTATGATGATTTTTGATGCCGCTGTTACATACTTTTGAAAACTTTGGGGCAGAGAAGCCACTGTTCAAAAGTTGCAATTTCTAATTTTCCCACAATGTTTCTAACTTGTCTAAAAGTCATACGAAATCTTTTCTAGATGTAGTTAACCCTTTCCCTCATATAGACGCTTTCTGACGCCTCTGCAGCAGACGACTTTTTGAAAACATAGCGACAAAAGAAGAAATTGCTCAAAACGAGCAATTTCTCCTTTTGCCACAATGTGTTCCACTTTTTATCATAGGTTATCCATTCAATTATAGAGCTTTTCTATTTTTTGACAAAATATGTTCAAAGTCGTCTGCTGCAGAATTTGTGTATAAGGGAAATGGTTAAGCAGACAATTTTTCCAAAGAGAAAGGACTTGGCAAGTCGTCTTTCTAAATGACTGTCCTTTCAATTAAATTAAAATTGGTTCATCCTGTCCCACATACAGACGATATTTGACCCCTCGGCAACAGGTGACTTTTGAAAACATTGTTGCATATACATATATATTGCCGCAATGTTTTTAATTCTACAATAATTGCTTTCATTTAACCCTTTCCCTCATACGACAATTCTGCAGCAGACGACTTTGAACATATTTTGTCAAAAAATATCTCTATAATTGAATGGATAACCTGTGACTAAAAGTGGAAAACATTGTAACAAAAGGAGAAATTGCTCGTTTTAAGCAATTTCTTCTTTTGTCACTATGTTTTCAAAAAGCTGTCTGCTGCATAGGAGTCAGAAAGCGTCTATATGAAGGAAAGGGTTAAAGAGACTTTGCCTATTCTTGCCAAGGCATTTTTAAATTCATCTGCTGCAGTCATGTTCTATGTGGGAAAGGGTTAAGTTTATTTTCAACATAAAAATGATTCACAACCTGTCTCTAAATTCCTAATGAATTGTCCAAATATTTAACAGTTCAACAACATGAAATAAACATGAGCTATTCTGATTTACAAACCTGATTTTAATATTACAATAGTTCAAGTACTCTATTTTCCTGACACAATAGGTTTAAGTATAAAAATGACAAATTGCCTGATATTATGTTTTTAGACTCTTCAAAATTGTAAGCATCTTATGAGCAATTTCTCCTTTGCCACAATGTTTACGATTCTACTAAATAACTCTACTGTTATTTAATGATAATTTCCACATCTTTGACTGGATGTTTTCAATGTGTCTGCTGCAGATGGTACGCGAGAAAGGGTAATCAAATTACAATCTAATTTTGAGACAGAGGAAAACAATGTGGGGAGAAATTGTCCAACTCCTCCATTTGCCACACTATTTTGTTACTTTTCTGCCATGGTATCTAAAGACAACAAATGTTCCGACATTTCATCTAGATTTATATTTTTTTTCTCTTGATGTTTTAATTTAAACATTATTTAGTTTACATTGATTGCGAAGCATGCTTTCAGTTTATATTAATCACTCTTGATTTCTGCTTCCTGGAGACTTAACCAGTGCTCCCGCTGTTTGTGTGGATGTTTTGAAAAGTCTTCCAGTAGACTGTAATAGATCATTAACCATTTCACTTATACAGACAGTTGATGCATTTAAAGCAGACAACTTTTGAAAGCATGATGGGGAAAAGGAGAAAATGTTTACCCTGTCCCACATTCAGACACTTTTAAATGCCTCTGTAGCAGAGGAATTTTGAAAACATTGTGGCAAAAGGAGAAATTGCCTATGATGTGCATTTTCACCTTTTGCCACAATGTTTCTAACTGTATTCAATTATTCTATTATTTAGTTTCCATATTTTTGACAAACTGTTTTCATCTGCTGTAAATTTGTTGTATGTGGGAAAGGGTTTATGAGCTATTTCTAGTTTTTACCATTTTGTTTTCAGCTCTGTAACAAAGAAAATCTCACAATTTTCAAGAAACACATATGAAAAGTGTGCCTGCAGATATTTCCCATCAGGTTAACTCGTATAATATCATCTAGTTAACCCTTTCTCACATTTGGTTGCATTCATAGCAGACGACTTTTGAAAACAGTGGCAAAAAAAGAATTGCTCATCATGAGCAATTTCTCGTTTTGCTACAATTTTTTTAACTTGGTATCAAATGATTATAATTTCATTAATAGACATATTTTTGTCTAGGTTTAGTCATCTGCTGCATATTTTGTTGAATGTGGAAAAGGGTTATATGTGTGTGTGCGTGTGTTATCTACGCCAAGTACTAATGGAATATCAAATGTAAAAATGCCATGATTCATGAGAATGAAGTAACAAATAATCATCGGTGCCCTGCCATGGGTGAAACAACCTTCATGACCGGAACCAACCAAGACAAACTAGTGTCTCCATACATTCTGATCAGGGTCTTCACCGTCTGTTAACCCTATCTCTCATTCATACCTGTCTGCTGCAGACAATTTTTGAAAACATTGTGACAAAAGAAGCAATTTCTCATTCTATAATAAGCAATTTCTCCTTTTGTCACAAGGTTTTGAAATTTTCTCAATCATAAAACTTACATTTATTGAGTTCAGATATTTTCAAATATCTGGTTCGTTGGAAAGCATCCGTTTAACATCCTCGGTACCCAGGCTATTCATAACATATATGATACCCTGGGCAAATTGGCTAGCGAATCTTCGTAAAGCATGCACCACAATTTCCTCCGTAACTACACTGTAATTTTCCGTATTGCATGAATAGGTTTGTGACATGCAGCCAATCAAGCGGCTGTATTTCACCACATAAATATTTCATGAGAACGAGATCTTTACAGCCAATTTGCCCAGGGTATCATATATTTTATGAATTGCCTGGGTACCGTGGATGCTGTATAAGGGAAAGTCATTCAAAGGTTGGTTGTCCTATGGCATGGCCCTAATGGTAAAAAGCCATTTTGAGTTTGTAAGAAAAATAATGCAATGGCATGATTTAATAAGAGGTATTTTAACAGAGATCAATTCATATATGTCTGTTATTTAAATTGTGAAACCTGTGAAGCTTTTGTGTATTAACACATTAACCCTTTCCCTCATACAGACGCTTTCTGAAGCCACTGCAGCAGACGGCTTTTGAAAACATGGCGACAAAAGAAGAAATTGCTCAAAACGAGCAATTTCTCCTTTTGTCACCATGTTTTCAATTAAGGGGATTTTCTATGCTTTTGCCTAGACGTTTTCAAAGTCGGCTGCTGCAGATTTGTTGTTTGTAGGAAGATGTTAATACTGTGTATGCTACTTTTAGACTATTGCTGATTGAATTTCAAGGAAATGCGGAAAAGGGAACTACGTAAAAATGAAAATATAAGGTGGAAAATCTCATTCCTCCTTTTCTTTTGCCATTCTTTGTTTTCAATTCAATTCAATAATGATCCAGTAGCTTCATTTAAATAGAGATCTGCTGCAAATTATTTACACCTGGTGAAGATTTCATTTGAATTCTGTTGAATTGCAAACTAACTATAAACGCATATATCTGTCAAAAAAGAGGAATATTCTTTTTTAACATTTGAAAGACTTATTCAGACAAACTTTCTATCAGATCCCAACCCTATCCCACATACAACAAATCAGCAGCAAACTACATCAAAGCATAACTATGAAAACCCTCTACAAGCTTTTTTCTAATATTGCCAGTATGTTTTCAGAAGTCGTCTGTTGCAGATGTGTCTGTATGAGGAAAAGGGTTCAATCTTAGTCACAACATCCACTATAAAAATAGAACCTTTTCCCTGTTAATATTCCAGCATCTCAAACCTACCCAGGATAATATATGCACTCTTCCATTTTAACCCTTTCCCCCTCCATCATAATACAACAAATCTGCAGCTGTCAGTGGAATATCTCTATAAATGGGTTAAGACATTTTCTGAACTACAGTACTGTTTGCTGTCATCTGTATACAGAGCATACACCTGTATATAGTCTACAAAGCCTGTAGTTTTTACCTTTTTCCTTAGTATAGAGGATTTTAAAAGTCTTCTGTTGTATATGGTAAAGGGTGACCATTGCCAACAAAGTAAAGGGTTATTATAATCTCAAAGTCTCTCTTAACAACTGCCATAAGATGACTAAAAAGAGAAGATGATTTTTAAAAATGAAATATCGCTTTGAGACAGACAGTAAAACTTTAACCCTTTTCCTCATATAGATGCTTTCTGGCGCCTCTGCAGCAGACGGCTTTTTGAAAACATAGTGACAAAAGAAGAAATTGCACAAAACCTGCAATTTCTCCTTTTGCCACAATTTTTTCCACTTTTTGTCATATTTTAACATTCCAATTATTGAGATTTTTCTATGTTTTGACAAAATACGTTCAAAGTCGTCTGCTGCAGAATTGTTGTATGAGGGAAAGGGTTAAGAAAAGATGGTAATTGTTATACATTTTCCTTTCTTTCCCAAAATCTGTTTAACCTTTTCCCTCATGCGACACATTAGCAGAAAACGACTTTATAAACATCTAAGCAAACATATTGGAAATCTCTATAAATAAAAGTATATTTATCAAATAGTTAAAATAACTGTGGCCAAAGGTGAAATTGCACATAATGAGCAATTTCTCCATTTCTCACAATTATTTCAAAAGTCGTCTCCTTCAGATGTATCATGTATGTGGGGAAAAGTTTAAGACATTCTACTGCAGACACAAAGTGGAGAACTATGGAAAAAGATGAAAATGCTTGTTTTTAACAAAATTTCATCTTTATCAACAAAAAATGTTTATTTGTTTTCTTCCACAGTAGTTTGTAGTTGATAATTGAATGAAATGTAATGTATCAAAACTATACAAAATATCTAAACAACACGACGGAATGAAAAGTTCAAAAACATCGACTTAAAATCATGGTACCTAGACTTTTTAATATTACAAACAATAAAACATGAGATTTCAACAATGGTTTTTTCAATGTAATTTTCTTTAAAATATAATGATTTTAAAATGATGTTTGATCTCAACTTCCAGCAAAAAACAGTTTTAGGAGCTTATGACTCACTGTTAACTTTAAATTAAATCTCACCAATTACTTATTATGCTCTTTGGAGACTTCCCAAATTTGAAAAAAATGAATACAAGTAGAATGAAAAAATAATCTGGTCATGTAAAAGTATAACTAAAAGATAATGCAGACAGTTTTGTGAATAAAAAGAAGAGAAGTTGGTCTTAGCAACCTTTCAAAAAGAGTATTTTCAAAAAAATGTGAAAGGTAATGTCAACAGTCATCTAAAATCGAATCGATCTGTTGATCATTTGAACACATATCCAGTAGAAATTTTTTGAAAAATTGCTGCAAAAGGAGAAATTTGCTCAAAATGAGGAATTTCTCCTTATTCTTCCAACTCTAATCAATAATAATACTTTCATTTATTAAGATTTTCCTCATTTTTCGATGATTGTTAACCCTTTCCCTCATATAGACACTTTCTGACGCCTCTGGAGCAGATGGCTTTTTGAAAACATAGTAACAAAAGAAGAAATTGCACAAAACGTGCAATTTCTCCTTTTGCCACAATGTTTTTCACTTTTTGTCATAGGTTATCCATTCAATTATGGAGATTTTCTATGTTTTGACAAAATACATTCAAAGTCGTCTGCTTCAGATTTGTCGTAAGAGGGAAAGGGTTAAAGTCTTCTGCTGCTGATTTTTGTTGTATTCAAGAGCAGCTACTTGTTTTCATCTACAATTTTTTTTCAATACAGATTCTATTCTCATTTTCAACTTAAAACCACCATGAACATATGATATTCAAATACTCTGCAGTGTTTATAAACCAGAAAAAGGATATTTTATGCTAACGAGTTAATCCGCTTTTTCTGCCTATGTTTTAAATAATGTATCAAAATCATTGGGTTTTTTTAAAATCATCAACATTTGTTTCCTAATACATGTATATATAAAACCAGACAGTTAAAAGAATACATTACATAACTGTTTAAGACTGTAGTATGTTAAAAACAGATTTTTTGTGGAAGTTGAGCCCTATAATGAAGTATCACAGCACAGATATATCAAAATATGTATATACATGTACACAAAGGAGCTACATGCAGACTTATGAACTAGCTAAGATCAAAACCATCAAGAACACTAATGCAGTCTGATCAGACAGGTTTCTTTTTTACATTTAAACCTTTAACCCTTTCCCTCATACAGACGCTAATGCCTCTGCAGCAGACAGCTATTTGAAAACATAGTGACAAAGGAAGAAATTGCTCAAAACGAGCAATTTCTCCTTTTGCCACAATGTTTTCCACTCTTAGTCATAGGTTATCCATTCAATTATAGAGATTTTCTATTTTTTGACAAAATATGAGGGAAAGGGTTAAACCTTTTCCACATATAGACACTTTCTGATGCCTCTGCAGCAGAAGACTTGAAATCATTGAGGCAAAAAGGGAAATTGCTCAGAATGTTTTCAACCCTATTCAATGATAACACTTTCATTTGTAAATGTTTACCATATTTATATCAAGTGGTCTGCTGCTGTTTTGTTGTATGTATTCTTCAGGCTTTTGGAGAGTTGTTAATGCTTTCCCATAAACAAAATGAAGCAGACAACATTTGAAACATCCTGGCAGAATTATGGAACATCTCTATAAATGAATGTATCAATATAACACGAGTTTAAAATTTTGTGTCAAATGAATTTATTTCTCCTTTTGCAGCAATGTTTTCTAAAAACATCTTTTGCAGATGCATCTACCTGTGGGAAAAGGTATGGCAGCAAGAAGACTGAGAGTATTCATGACAGTCTGAATCTAAAACTATTGTTAAAAGCTCCAATGATCATTGTCCTGCTGAGTGTTTGTCAATCAGCAGGGCATTTACCTTTTCAGATGCAGATGTGTTACGATGCATCTACACTGGTTGGTATAACAACATAACTCTAGCATCCTTTTGAAAGTTAACCCTTTCGCACATACAAAACATTTGTAGCAGACAACTTTGAAATGATCAAGTACAAAATATGGAAACTCACAATGAATGAAACTTTTATCATTGAATAGAGTTGAAATCATTGTGGCAAATAGAGAAATTGCTAATCATGAGCAATTTCTCCATTTGCCCAATTGTTTTTCAAAGTCGTCTGCTGCAGAGGCATCAGAGAGCGTCTATATGAGGGAAAGGGTAAATCTTTTACCACCTTGATTCAAGTCACTGTCAACACTTTATCTCTACAATATAACATTCTGGACTTCATCAATGCAAATTGGAATACATTCTGTTTCAGTATTCATTTTTGTGTCCATTCAATACCCTTTAAAACAGGATATAAACTTTAGTGAAAAAAACACATATCTTTGCATTATGAACCTAGAACCATCTCCTATCCAAAAATACTTATGCTTGTCCGACATATAGATGCTTTCTGAAGCCTCTGCAGCAGAAAACTTTAAAAACATTGTGACGAAAGAAGAAAGTGCTCAAAATGAGAAATTTCTCCTTATGCCCAAATGTTTACAACTTTATTCAATAATTGTTCTTTCATTTATAAAGTAACCAATATCTTCAACTTAATATTTTTAAGGTCTGCTGCAGATTTGTTGCATGTGGGAAAAGGTTAAATCAATATTTTAACCTTAAGCGCAATATTATCAGTATATAAAGAAATTTTTCTTGAATATACCTGGGATTTAGATCTACATTCCTACAAGTCAATAACAACAGCACAATGAATGGCTTCATATCCTCATTTGAAATAAGTAAATTACAAAATGAAAATATTTCAAACAAAATGCATATGGCACATTTGGTTTTATTTGATAAATGGGGGTTTTATGCCATTTTAACCAATATTTCAGTTATATCACTGTGACAGTTCACTTATTCATGATCCCTGGATAAACAAGCATTCCACCATCACAATTTTACATTTTGAAAGGAAAAGGGAGAATTTGTTAAAAAATACTTCCACTTTTCCCGACATTACATTTTCCTTCTAATGAATTAAAGGCAGATGTTTCACCTTTTGCTACAATTTTTTCAAATTGAAAATTGCAACAATTGGCTTGTTTTACAAAGTCATTGGTTGCAATTTTTAATTTCAATCTAAAAGCAGACCTTTATGTCGACTGACATTCAATATTCATTTTATAAGGTGTTAAAAAAAATTATTTCTTTAATCATAATGAAATTCACTGCAACGTTTACGATATGTAGATCAGAATACAGTATATTGATGCAACAAAACTAATTGTAATCTACGTCCTTAAAAAAATTGGTTCATTTATCATATTTTAAAAACTTGCCATCAATAACACACTTAACCTTGATCAGACGTTCATGCCGACAAAGTCAAATTCTGAAATCATATAACCATTTGACAGCCATTTTTCTTAGTGCTTAGTCTGAAAAAAAGCATTGAGCAGAGATCAGTCGTAAACTTTTGAGTTCTTAACCCTTTCCAACATACAGACGCTTCTGCTGCAAATGAGCAATTTCTTCTTTGGTCACAATGTTTCAACTTTATTCCAAACTTGCTCTTTGATTTATAGACAGTTTCCATATTTTTGACTTAATGTCTTCAAAGTTGTCTGCTGCATGTCTGTTGAATGTTGGAAAGGGTTAACTCTTTCTAACATACAACAAATATGCAGCTAACAACTGAAAACAAATGGTTAAAAATGTCAAAATATCATTTTTAATGAAAACATAATTGAGTGGAAATCATTTTGGCAAAAGGAGGAATTGCTCAATACGAGTTTTGACCCTTGCATGTAAGAATTCTGGCACTTGCATTACAAACACACCTAAATGAAAAGAATATTGCAAATTACAAAGCCATAGCATTTATATTTGACTGTGCTAATAAAAGTAAATCAGTTTTACAATGCTAACCATGCCAAGGTAATGACAATACCTCATTGTTTCTTTTTAACAAAAGAAAGCAGCTGTTCTTATTACTTTGGTGATATGAGAAAAATTATAATATTGTTTTCATAATTTTCAAATAAATCACATATCAATATGCTAAAACAATATTATGTACTTCTGAAGTCCTGAAAATTTGGACAAAAACACATTCATAATCTTGAAATAACAAATTACATTATTTTAAAAGAATAGCTCTTAACTAAATATTTCAATATAAATCTTTCAATAAATTATAAAAACAAGACTAAACCAAAACGGAATTCATCCTCTCATTCTATGAGGTGACAGGAAGTGAAGCACTTGTAACTGTGATCTGACTCGTAGAGGAGCTTGATTCTGTATTAGCACTTGATCCATCCCCACCGCCTACTTTACAAGCGGCCTCCTGGGCGGCAGACTGTGCCATCATTTTCTGTCGAACCTCGCGTATCTTGAGTTGTAGACATGACTTTGTAGGAAAGACATCTTGATACTTGGACTGGAAGGTTGCTGTAGCTTGAGCTGTAAAAAAACATTGGGAATCATTTACTCATGAACCTATTCAGTAATTCTGAAAATTTACAATAAAATTGTTTGAATAGCTTATAGAGCCACTTGCAAATATAAGCTCAATAATTGCACTTTCTTTTCCCCCACAATGTTTTCATTAGTCAGCTGCTGACGGGGCATCAAAAGTAAATGGTTTCATTTATAAAATTTAATTGACAACTAGAATTGTTTTGACAAAAACATATGTCTCCCCCTCAAATATCTGTCAAAATCTCTCAAAACATTCCAACCTATAAAGCAGACAAACAAAAATTTGACCAAGTTGGACAGTACTCAATTTTTAATTACTAATGTTTTGTCTTGACCTGGTACAAAGTGGACATGATTTCAAATGGTTTACAGAAACACATATTTTTACTGCAGCTGTAACATTCAAGACTGAAGTATTCTTCAAAACAGTTAACAACTGTTGCTAAACATAAGCAATGGCAAATAAAAACTAAAATTGTTGCTTATGATAAATATCATCAATTATCATTATGATATTTCACAAACCATACCAAGTTGGCTACCTACATATCGTGGGCTTCATGCAAAACGGTTGTAACTACATCTTGTTACAAGATGTAGTTACAACCGTTTTGCATGAAGCCATCGATATGTAAAAGGTTTGAAATATTATGTACAATGTTTCAAAATGTACTTGTATGTGCTGTAGACAAATGTTTGCTACAGGAGATTCCAATCAGTCTGATCAGATGTAAAGGGGTTGCACTGTTCCAGTCTTGGTTCTGCATACTGACTAAAGTTACATTCTAATTACAAAACGTGACCTTGACCTTGACCCGGTATGGTCGAGACGCGGGTTATGCACGTCGCCTTGATGAGGTGAACATGTGACCCAAGTTTCATGAAAATCTTTCAAGCCGTCTTGGAGATATGGAGCGGACACGAAATAAAGCCTCAAACCTTTGACCTTCAAGCATGACCTTGACCCTATATTGTCGAGACACGGGTTCTGCACGTCGCCTTGATGAGGTGAACATGTGACCAAAGTTTCATTAAAATCCTTCAAGCCGTCTGGGAGATATGGAGCGGACACAAAATAAATCCTCAAACCTTTGACCTTCAAGCGTGACCTTGACATTGACCCTATATTGTCGAGACGCAAGTTCTGCACGTCACCTTGATGAGGTGAACATGTGACCCAAGTTTCATGAAAATCCTTCAAGCCGTCTGGGAGATATGGAGCGGACACGAAATAAAGCCTCAAACCTTTGACCTTCAAGCGTGACCTTGACATTGACCCTATATTGTCGAGACGCGGGTTCTGCACGTCGCCTTGATGAGGTGAACATGTGACCCAAGTTTCATGAAAATCCTTCAAGCCGTCTCGGAGATATGGAGCGGACACGAAATAAAGCCTCAAACCTTTGACCTTCAAGCGTGACCTTGACCCTATATTGTCGAGACGCAGGTTCTGCACGTCGCCTTGATGAGGTGAACATGTGACCTAAGTTTCATGAAAATCCTTCAAGCCGTCTCGGAGATATGGAGCAGACACGAAATAAAGCCTCAAACCTTTGACCTTCAAGCGTGACCTTGACCCTATATTGTCGAGACGCGGGTTCTGCACGTCGCCTTGATGAGGTGAACATGTGACCCAAGTTTCATGAAAATCCTTCAAGCCGTCTGGGAGATATGGAGCGGACACGAAATAAAGCCTCAAACCTTTGACCTTCAAGCATGACCTTGACCTTGACCCTATATTGTCGAGACGCGGGTTCTGCACGTCGCCTTGATGAGGTGAACATGTGACCCAAGTTTCATGAAAATCCTTCAAGCCGTCTGGGAGATATGGATCGGACAAGATTTTGGGGACGAACAGACAGACAGACAGACAGACATCAAGGACAAAAACAATATATCTCCCCTGTATACAGGGGGAGACATAATTATGATAAATCCAAACAAGAGCACCGCATACGGCACAGACGCTCGACTGATAGGGAGAAAACAGAACAAGAGGGCCATGATGGCCCTATATCGCTCACCTGATTTAATAGAACTTCAATAGTTTTCAAAGTTTTTACTCTTTTTAGGCCAATACTTTTGGACAAGAAGATTTTTAAAGTTTTAACAATGCACATATAAGGAAAACAAGCTCCGACCCTGGCGGCCATGTTTTTCAACGGATCAAAAATATTTGAACAGTCTTCGTAAAGGGTGCCCCAAGGAACATTTGTGCAAAATAATTTTTAAATCGGGCCAGTACTTTTGGACAAGAAGATTTTTAAAGTTTTAACAATGCACGTATAAGGAAAACAAGCTCCGCCCCCTGGATGCCATGTTTTTCAACGGATTGGAAATATTTGTACAATCTTGGTAAAGGGTGCCCCAAGGAACATTTGTGCAAAATAATTTTTAAATCGGGCCAGTTCTTTTGGACAAGAAGATTTTTAAAGTTTTAACAATGCACATGTAAGGAAAACTAGCTCCGCCCCCTGGCGGCCATGTTTTTCAACGGATCGGAAATATTTGAACAATCTTGGTAAAGGGTGCTCTAAGGAACATTTGTGCAAAATAATTTTCAAATTGGGCCAGTACTTTTGGACAAGAAGATTTTTAAAGTTTTAACAATGCACATATAAGGAAAACAAGCTGGTGGCCATGTTTTTCAACGGATGAAAAATATTTGAACAATCTTGGTAAAGGGTGCACCAAGAAACATTTGTGCAAAATTATTTTCAAATCGGCCCAGTACTTTTGGACAAGAAGATTTTTTAAGATTTGGCAATTTTCCCCTTTTCTGATGCCGCAGCAACCAAAGTTCTACTTGGAATTAATTTCTTTGAACAACTTTGAAAGAGGACTACCTAAGGACCATTCCTGTGAAGTTATTTTGAAATCTTTCCATTGGTTTAGTAGGAGAAGTCATTTGTAGGAAATTGTTAACAGACGCCGACGACGCCGGACGGTGAGTGATCACAAAAGCTCACCTTGCACTTCGTGCTTAGGTGAGCTAATAAAAAAAGTTGAGCTGAGCTGAACAACAAGAGGGCAAAGATGGCCCTAAATCGATCACCTAATTGATAGTAAATTAGTAGCAAATATATAACTGCAAATATCTGGGAAAATGTTATCAGGGAATGCAAATGAAACTGCAAAGGAGTGGACACTTCTCAAGAAACAGCTTATCAGTAAAGGCCATTTATATCTTGAAATCTAACAAGAACTTTAATAAGAATGGAATTATAAAGTTTTTGTCATTTTGCACCTTTCCTGATGCCGCCTTGCTGCCCTGTTTTTCAACGAAATCAATATGGCTTCAACAGTTTATTTAGAGGGTCACTTAAGGAACATTTCTACCAAATTATCTTGCAATCGCACAAGTAGATTATGGAGGAAAAGGATTTTAAAATTTGGGTATTTTTCTCACTTTCTGATGCCGCAGCAACCAAAGTTATCAATGGAATTTAAATCTTTGAACAATTTTGAAAGAGGACCACCAAAGGAACATTCTTGTGATGTTTTGTGGAAATTGGTCTATTGGAATGGTAGGAGTTGGTTGTCATTTGTAGCTAAAAGTTCAATTTACCCTTTTTGTGACGACGCCTGGTTGATATGATTGTGTAACCAATCAAAACGGCTTAAACAAATTAAATAGAGGATCATTACAGTAAGATTCGTATTATATTTTCTTAAAATCAGACAAACACTTTCATAAAAAATGGAATTTTCAAATTTTGTCATTTTGCCCCTTTTCTGATGCCGCCTGACTGCCATGTTTTTCGACCAATCAGTATGGCTTGAACACATTTTATAGAGGGTCACCCAAGGAACATTTCTACCAAATTATATTTGAATCTGACAGGCAGATTCGGAGGAGAAGATTTTTAAAGTTTGGACATTAAATCGATCACCTGATTGATACAATCGGAACACCTCGACTATTATCCTAATAGACCTAGAGAAGTATGACGGAATTAGTCGAGGATGTCCGATTGCTGATTGATAGTGTATGGTGAGTGTAAGGAACGACAACTCTGCGAAGGAGATTGCCCTTGCATAATACTCTGCCAAGTGTTACCTCCCTTAGACCATCAATCTAATAACCATATGTCATTTGAAGCAAAAAGTTAATTTTACTCCTTTTCTGATGCTGCTTGGTTGCTATGCCTTTCAACAAATCAATATGGCTTGACAAAGTATGTAGATGATCAATGAAAGAACATTTCTACAAAACTATCTTTAAATCAGACAAGCACTTTTATAAGGATACTTTATTAAAGTATTGTCATTTTGCCCCTTTTTTGATGCCGCCTGACTGCCATGTTTTTCGACCAATCAGTATGGCTTGAACAATTTTTATAGAGGGTCACCCAAGGAACATTTCTACCAAATTATATTTGAATCTGACAGGCAGATTCGGAGGAGAAGATTTTCAAAGTTTGGACATTTTGTCCCCTTTCTGATGCCGCAGCAACCAAAGTTCTCAATGGAATTTAAATCTTTGAACAACTTTGAAAGAGGCCAACCAGAGGAACAGTCCTGTGATGTTTCACGAAAATTGTCCTTGGAGTTTGGGAGGAGTTGATGTTTAAAGCTAAAAGTTAACACCGGACGGACGACGGACGACGGACAAAAAGTGATCAGAATAGCTCACCTTCAGCCTTCGGCTAAGGTGATCTAAAAAACCTTAACCGGACGACCACGCCGGGGTCATGACAATAGCTCACATTTTTTCAAAAGTCAAGCTAAAAAAGTAAGTTTCTTGCCCAGAAATTAAAAAAATTCCAAACCTGAAGGGAAGAGTCCATTTTCCTCAAAGAGCTGCATGACAAGGTGTCGTCGCTGATCCAGTATCCTTCGTAATGATGAAAACTGGCCAGGGGAGCTTGGAGTTTTGGGCGTACGTGGAGAATGGAGATCACCCTCACCAAAAGCATCTGCTGCTAAGCCTACAAAACCAAAAGTTCAACAGATATACTAATAATCCAACAAACTGATGTTCAATAATTTAACCCTAACCCACATACAACAGATCTGCAGCAGACGAATTTGAAATGATCAAAGTTCAGAATATAGAAAATGTCTATTAATGATAGTTTAATTATTGAAAATAGTTGAAATCATTGTGACAAATGTAGAAATTTCTCCAGTTGCCACTATGATTTCAAAAGTCGTCTGCTTCAAAGGTGTCAGAAATCGTCTACATGAAGGGTTAAAATACAGAAAAAGCAACCTTTATACATTTCACCAATTGTGACAAAAGACTGTTTAAAGACCGTAACAACACACATGTAAATTGGGATCTTCAGTCTTTCAAATAGTAACACTTTCCCTTATACGGCAATTCTGCAGCAGACGACTTTGAATGTATTTTGTCAAAAAATAGAAAATCTCCATAGTTGAATGGATAACCTATGACAAGTGTGGAAAACATTGAGGCAAAAGGAGAAATTGCATGTTTTGTGCAATTTCTTCTTTTGTCACTATGTTTTTTAAAAAGCTGTCTGCTGCAGAGGCGTCAGAAAGCGTCTACATGAGGGAAAGAGGTTAAAGCAATGATCATAGGCAAGTAAGATATTTTTTGGTTTGATAAACACTTACATAAGTATTCCTCCTAGTTGACCTTTATATTGGTTAATTGTTTCTTTAACCCTTTCCCTCATACGACAATTCTGCAGCAGACGACTGAACATATTTTGTCAAAAAATAGAAAATCTCTATAATCGATAACCTATGACCAAAAGTGGAAAACATTATGGCAAAAGGAGAAATTGCTTGTTTTGAGCAATTTCTTCTTTTGTCACTATGTTTTCTATGGCGTCTATATGAGGGAAAGGGTCAACTTTCTCACACTAACTTGACCTCAAAGGATAAACGTTTCAAAGACAGAGTTAATCTTTTCCCTCATGCAATCACATTTTGACACATCTGCAGCACTTGCAAACATTGTAGCTCATTTTGAGCAATTTAACCATTTATCAAAATATTTTCGTAAGTCATTTGATGCACAGAAGTTGCCTGTTTCAGCTTCGTTAGCTTAGCCGGTAGTGATGTGGGCTGTCAATCCGGGGGAAGCGAGTTTGAACCCAAGCCTCGCCAACATTATATCTGATGTTTGATAAAATTAATTTGTGACAAGTGTCATTGGACATCCACCAATGGGCTAAACGTTTTTGTGGAAAAGCAATTAGTTGCTTGGAAAGTCTGCTGTGTGCAGTACATGTGTGGGAAAGTCAGGAAACACATGAGTAGGTGAACAGCGTTAAACCCTTTCCCTCATATGGCCGCTTTCTGACACCTCTGCAGCAAACGGCTTTTTGAAAACATAGTGACAAAAGAAGAAATTGCTCAGAACGAGCAATTTCTCCTTTTGCCACAATGTTTTCCACTTTAACCCTTTCCCTCATATATACGCTTTCTGACGCCTCTGCAGCAGACAGCCTTTTGAAAACATAGTGACAAATGAAGAAATTGCACAAAACTTGCAATTTCTCCTTTTGCCACAATATTTTCCACTTTTTGTCATAGGTTATCCATTCAATTATGGAGATTTTCTATGTTTTGACAAAATACTTTAAAGTCGTCTGCTGCAGAATTGTCGTATGAGGGAAAGGGTTAAGTCATAGGTTATCCATTCAATTATAGAGATTTTCCATTTTTTGACAAAATATGTTCAAAGTCATCTGCTGCAGAATCGCCATATGAGGGAAGGGTTAAAACCCCAATCAATCAATCAAACTTTCTCAGGGAAAGTGTTACGATAAAAACATCAGCCTACCTGGTCTCGATATTGCTGCATCCGCCAGAGTCTCAAGGCTAAAACTTTTACCAAAGAACTGATTATCTTCAAACCTTGCACTCCTTGGTGTTTGAGGGGTATTCTGGAGGGAGGCTATGGGCGTATGGGGTGTTTTAGGTGTGTCTGTGTGGTCAGAACTACCGTCTGTATTGTCTGGTTTAGCTGAAATTTACCATATACATCATGATAAGAAATACAGTATCTTTTGCTTTCAAAACATCTCAGGTAAAAAAGGTACAATGTAGAAAATTGGAAGTATAATTTTGATAGAATATAAAGCATTGTTGCAAAACAATAGTCGTTGCAGGGCAGTACTTCTTGATGTAAATTGTAAATCTTAAAGAAAAAAGTTGAACATTTTTCTAAAATGTCAATGCAGACAACATAAACTCTGCTGTGAGACTGTCTTATCAAACTAAAATGATAAATTGCTGGTTTTCAGCAATTACTAATTTTCCAACAATATTTTTAAAAGTCAAATCATGAATGAAAGAGTAAAAGTGTTGACTGTTTCAGAGAAAAGGTTAAAATTGACCCTTTTCCATGACAATCTATATTTATATACTTGTCTGACTTAAAAATAATTATGGAAGCAAATGTAACAACGACAATTTGTGAATAAAATTTGACACAGAATTAAAAACTGTTTCTCCATTTTTCACATAGAATAAAAATGTATATAAAGAAAACTTCCAATGATCAAGATATTACATTATTTTTTTGGGATGGTTTCAAAGCAGATAACTCTAAATGTAATCCTTTAACCTTCCACTTTTAAAACATTGTGACATAAATAGTCCAGTTGAAATTTTTGGAACCTAGAAATGTTGTTTCCTATGAACTTTTATTGTTGATTTGTACTCTAATAGGGTCCTTGAGCAAATTCGACTTTGTTGCCACAATGGCAAGTTTGGGCAAATCTGGCAATTTGCATAAATCCAAGATGGCCGCCAAATGCCATTTTGAAATTTAACTTTTGAACCACTTGCTTTAGAATGATGTATAAAACATGCTTTTATGGGTTTTAGGGTACGTATAATCAAATTCTGAGTTTATTTTTTCAATTGCAGGTCAAGGTCATGTCAAACCCAAGATGGCCGCCGGACGCCATCTTGAAAATTGTACTTTTTATCGTTTTGCTTCAGAATGATGTGTAATACATCTGTTAACATATTTGGGTTTTCGGAAAAAAAAATCATGACGAATAATGACGTCACTATTTTGCATTCAATATCAGGATACAGTCGATTGTAGTTGTCCTATAGATTGAAAACAAGGCTTAGTCAAAACTAATATTCTTATTTTATTTTGAAGATTAGAAATGGCTAATGCTGATGTAAAATGCCTCCTCTCAACCTGCAGTAAATCTGGACCCCTCCAAACATTTAAGCTTCAAGGAGTCAAGAAAATTATTGAATGCTCAGTAGCTAGGCATGACGATGAGACTCGATATAGAATGCAGGCCATCTTGGAAGCCCGTGGAGAGCAGGTATCAGTTGAGCTTCATATGAATTGTTATTGCTCATTTACCTCCAAGGATCATATCAAAAGACATATAGCTAAAAAGAGGAAGGCAGGTTTGATAGAGAGCGATGACACACCAGTTGCAAGAATGAGAAGGTCACAAGTAATAGACTTTGATTTCAAAATGCAATGTCTGTTTTGTGGTAAAGTTTGTGAACCTATAGATCCTAAACACCCTGATAGGTGGGATAGGGTAGTATAGTGCGAAATAATGGGTGTCAAAGATTCTCCACCTTTTAAGGGTATTGTACTGCAATATTGTGATGATCGCAATGATGCGTGGGGTAGGGAAATTGCTATACGGTGTCATGGTGTACATGATTTATCTGCAGCTGAGGCGCAGTATCACATCCGTTGTTATGATGGGTTCAGAAAGACCCCAACACTTACAGACCAGACTTCTCAAATTGATGATTCAGCTATGCAATTGCTTGTTGATCAGATGTATATTAATCGAAAACTATGTACTTGGACATCCATTGAACTTTATGATAAGTATGTTGGTTATGGTGGTCAGTTGACACGAAAGCAAATGTTTACCAAGCTGGTTACGCATTTGGGTGATGATGTGATAGTACTAAGCATAGAAGGCTGTGCATCCATTGTTGGATTTCGTGAGTATGTAAGTAACATGGTGAAGATTTCTGAAGTGGATGTTGTGGATGAGGAAAACGAGGATGCACTGGTGAGAAAGATCACAACTGAGGCGCATGATATTCCATTTAACAACACAAAATATGATCTTAATGATTTCACTCATGCAAAAACAAAGCAACAAACTAGTGCTACACTTCTTAGGTTATTATCAAAGCTCATAGCAAATGGTGAAGTCACAAAAGCATCACTTAGTCTATCACAATCTATGCAACATTGCATTACCAACCGACGTAACCAAACAACACTTGGGTTGGGTGTAAAACTACATCACAAGTTTGGTAGCAGTGATCTCATTCACATTTTACATGAACATGGATACACTGTGTCATATGATGAGGTATTGCGGTTCCGTAAGTCAGCAGCTAAGTATGTCAGGGATGATGCTGAAACGCTTCATAGGATGATGGGGTTAACCCGGACAGTTGGGCCCATATTTGGATGGTATGACAACTTTGACTTGTTGGTATCAACTCCAAATGGTCGCCGTGAGACTCATGCCATGGCAACAGAATTTCAGGTGCACCCATCTGGGATAATCGAGACCTGCAGCAAACAGCATAGTATTAGCATTGCCATAATCCCTCGTCTCACAACCAGACAAACTAAATCTGCAGGTAATAGCAAGGCCGTTCAACTTGTGCATTACACTGGATCTAAAAAGGTGGTACCTCCTGCAGTGCCTAATGTCAATACCAATGGAATAAATTATGCTGATGTGTGTGCTTAACATGCCAGTTTGGTGAGTGCGCAAGAGAAAGACACACAGTGGCTCAACAACCTTAGCCAGGGGAAATATGCTATGGAGTGGAATGGCTTCAACAATGAGCTATCAAGGAGCCATGGCGTTCTAAAACCTGCAAGCATTTATATGTTTGGTCCATTAATTGACGCACCTCCATCTCACCCGGACACCATCTTAACAACACTTACTTACATGCAACAGTCAATGGTTGACATAGGAATGGACAAAGTTCATCTTTGCATGGACATGCAATTGTTTGTGGTAACCAAACAAGTATGCTGGTACCACCCCAATCAGTTCCATAATGTTATCATCCATCCTGGTGGGATGCATATCATACAATCATTCTTAAGCTGTATCGCAAAGCTAATGAAAGGTTCAGCATTGGAATATTATGTGGCTGCAGCTTATGGAGGATTGACAGGTATTTTCAATGGGAAGTTCTGGGTGAAAGCAATGCGGGCGTTTCGGGGCGTATCAGCTGCACTCTTGAAACGATTTTTGTCAACAGGACCTAAAACATTTGAGCAAATAGAGCAGTATCTGGATAAAGCACGTCTTCACACCACTGGGCGGTACTGGGTGGACAACTTCCTTCTTCCAACATTACTTGTTCACCAATTTGAGCGTGCAGAGAGAGAGGGTGACGTCCATTTGAAGCACCTGACCATGAAGCGCATGATGAAATACTTCTTCCTTGCCAGCCATGTGCAGTATGCCCGCTATCTCACCCAGTATCTGCTGGAGATGGGTGCGCTCCATTCCGAGGACATGGTGGACCTTGTCTGTCGGCACCATGATGGCTACTGGAATGCTGTATCTGCCGATCAGTTTGGAGAGCAAACTGCCATCAAGATTGGCAAGGGGGCTCTCAAGGGCACGACACTTTCTGCTGATCTTGTTTCTGAGTGGATTGCTGCCTTTCCAATTACAGTCCATGTGTCAGATTCTCTAGACCATATTTATTCAGCTTATACACCAGGTCAGACATCACAGAAGCTACATAAAGAGGAGTTGAAACACCGCCGCACCCTAGATGCCAATGATCGGGATCTCATTAACACAGAGGTAGAGAAGTACCCGCACCCTCTAGAAGATGACCGCCCTAACCTGTGCAATCCCATAACAGGCCAAATTGCCCCTGTTGATGTGAACGTTGCCAATTCAATTATAATTGGAGAAAAGATGGAGAGCAATTACATTGCCAATCTCCCTGATGGCTTTTACAGGGCTATCAGGAGTCCAATAAAAACAATGTGTGTGCTCAAGCAACACATCAAATGCAACAAGGCCAAGCCAGTGGTAGACCTTGAAAACATTTTTCTCCGACTTTTGATGATTGGACAGCAACGGCAAGTGGAGCTTGGCCCTCTGTTCGCCTATGAATTATGTGCTGTGCCTGCAGCACTCATTGATGAGAATGGTTGTCTCCGGAAAGGCAACAAATCGGGTCTGGTCAAACGTCTCGGTGTGGTTGAGATCTCTCCAAAATCTGCTGATACTGTCATCGTTGATGTTTCAGTTGTTCTACCATATTGTCTGGTCACACGGTGGCAGTCCCTCTGATCTCATTGCATCTATCCAAAGTTGTTTAAGTCGATATCGAGATGCATCTAAAAAAGTTGTTGTCTTTGACAAGTACCATGATATTTCTGCCAAAGATCATGAGAGAATGAGGCGGGGTAATGAATCTATCATCGACTATGAGCTCTCAATAACTAGTCATCTTCCAAAGAGAGATGCAATTTTGAAGAGCAAGAACAATAAACGAATGTTGGCGAGTGTGTTGAGTACCTTCAGCCTACTTGGAGATAAGTATGAGGCGGACATAACAATGATATCCTTTGTACTTGAGGCTGCTCAGCTCTGGCCAGGCTGTGATTCGTGTGCTTAGCGATGACACAGACGTATTCGTTCTTTTGGTTTACTGGGTTTTTCAGGCAAAATTACAATGCAAGGTACAGATAGAACGCTGGGATGGCACAGTTTTGGACGTCAACGCCACTTGCGCTGACCTGGGGCCAAAATGTTTGCAGTTGCTTGACATGCATGCTCTCAGTGGGTGTGATACGACATCATATCCTTTTGGTAAAGGAAAGATAAGCGCACTAAAGACTTTGCTCGCTGGTGATTATCCAGGTTTGGCTGATGTCCTAGGTAAAGTGGGTACCACACATGCAGAGATCGTGGAGGCAGCTAAACCATTCTTTCTTGCTCTGTATGATCAGCCATCGTGGACATCCATGCAGTCTGCTCGCTTTACACTTTTCACTAAGAAGAAGAAAAATCCTAAAGTCATGGCCCTGCCTCCAACATCTGCCAATTTGTTACAGCACGTCCTTCGGGCTCATTTACAGGTCATGTTGTGGAAAGCAGCAAATTGCGAAGCTCCGCCTGATGAGTCAAAAAACATTACTCATTTTGGGTGGTTTCGAGTTTCGAGATGGCATCCCGATTCCTGTCATTGCGGAAGGTGACCCTGCTCCACCTGAGCTAATTGACGTGATACGTTGCCAATGTAGGGTACAGGGAAAGAAATGCAGCAATGAGGCATGTGGTTGTCACAAACAGCATATTTCATGTACGTCATACTGTAACTGCTCAGGCGGAGGGGACTGCTGCAGTCCGTACATTAATCGACAAGTTGCTCAGACTGGAGAGGAGGAAGGCACTGAGATGGAGGATATACAGACAGAGGATTTGGAGGATGTTTTGCAGCAAGACATAGAAGATGATGTTGTCGATATTTTTGATTTTAATGATTCAGATGATGAGTGGGTGTGAAATTAAATTAACAAAACTTAAAAAACTTCAGAGCAAGACACATATTGTTTTTCTTTCTTAACATAACTGACGTACTTATGCCTATGAAAGAATGTGACGTCAGTTTTTATCTTTGAAAGAACTCTAAAGCACAGTATGTTTTTTCTAAGTACATATGTGTGAAATGCTTAGATACGCAGCTGATCCCGGCCATAAAATAACAACGTAATTCTGATTCTGCTTCCCTTCAAATCCAATGAAATTACAAAACATTATTTTAAAAAAAGTAGTAAAAAGTTTGAAATTCAAAATGGCGTCTGGCGGCCATCTTGAATTTGACGTCACCTTGACCTTAAATTGACAAACTAACATCAGAAATAGATTCCTCATACTTAGAAAACCCTAAATAGACGTATTTTACATCGATCTATAGCAACTACTTCTAAAGTTCAATTTTCAAGACGGCATCTGGCGGCCATCTTGGATTTATGCAAATTACCGGATTTGCCCAAACTTGCCATTTTGGCAACTAAGCTGAATTTATTGGAGAACCCCATTAGAGTACAAATCAATCAAAAATCTTCATAGGAAACAACATTTCTAGGTTGGTGTATAGAACACATAGGGGCGCCAAATGGACTAAAAGGGAAAGAGGATGATGTTTTCAATTCTTTCAATATTTATGATTTCATTTTCTATACAAGTTGTTTTCAAATTTATCTGCTGCATATTTGTTTCAAAATGGGAAATGCTTAAAAGGTATCTACTGTACTGTTAATGGCAAACATTTCTGTAAAGAGTGTAAGAGATCAAAATTCCAGGGTCATACCTAGTGTTGAGATCTTCCGTCGTTTTTTATACTGCACTATAATACCCCGGGGACTCTGCGGTAACGGGGTGCCACTGTCTGATGCCTCTGGGTTAAACTGGGGTAAATCGTGGAACCTCTCATCAAAGTTGACCTTCTCAAGCACTCTGTTTATAAAAGAATTTAAATGTGTTTCAGATCCTTCATAGAGTAAATCCCTTTCCCACATTCAACAAATCTGTAATGGACGACTTTGAAGCAATATACTCAAAAACATGGAAAATCTCTATTAATGAATGTATCATTACTGAAAATAGCTAAAAACATTGTGGCAAAAGGAGAAATTGCATATCATGTTTACAAAAGTCATCTGCTGCAGAGGCATCAGCAAGAGTCTGCATGTGAGAAAGAGTTAACCCTTTCCCTCATACGACAATTCTGCAGCAGACGACTTTGAACATATTTTGTCAAATAATGGAAAATCTCTATAATTGAATGGATAACCTATGACTAAAAGTGGAAAACATTGTGACAAAAGGAGAAATTGCACGTTTTGTGCAATTTCTTCTTTTGTTACTATGTTTTCAAAAAGCTGTCTGCTGCAGAGGCGTCAGAAAGCGTCTATATGAGGGAAAGAGTTAAGCCATCACGGGTCACTCATACAAGGATTAACATTAATGAACATTTCTTAACTTTGTGCAAAACCCAACTACTCTTAACCACATCAGTATAAAAGCCGATTCCAACAGCCAGGGTGTAGAAGTAGTTGCTGCACCTATAGCCCATTCACCTTACAGTATTGTCAAAACGAGATCACGACAAATGGACCACATTACAAGAAATTTCACATTTTGAGGTTTTGAAATTATTCCAACTTATGTTTGTTTTTTATTTAATTGCATACTCATTTGGTCTCTTTTTGATACTGACCAATGGCCAGAGGTATTGTGATTACTTGTATGTCTAGGTTGCAGACTTCCAACAGTTCAGCTGGCTGATCTGGAATATATCTTGGCTGGTTGAAAAGTCCTAAAGGTTTTTGGTGCCACACGACCCCAATATATTACAATATTATCCCTCACCCAAATATAGATGCTATCCAGCACCAGACAACTTTTGAAAACACTGTGGCAAAAGGAGAAATTGCTCATGATGAGCATTATCTCCTTTTGCCACAGTATTTTCAACGTATTTCAATAATTACCTTTTATTTACAGAGATTTTCCATATTTTTGCCTTTATGTTTTCAAGGTTGTCTGCTGCAGAGTTGTTATATGTGGGAAAGGATTAACATCGCTGACATTGCGAATGTGACTAAACTAGCCTATTGAAACATTATTTAATTACTCTCACCATATTTAAACCAGTCCAATATAACAGTTTCATATAGCTTAACCCTTTCCCACATATAGACGCTTTCTGACGCCTCTGCAGAAGACGACTTTTGAAAACATTTTGACAAATAGATAAATTGCTCATGATGAGCAATTTGTCCATTTGCCACAATGTTTTCAACCCAATTTAATAACTACACTTCCCTTTATAGAGATTTTCCTCATTTATGCGGGCATGTTTTCGAAGTCTGCTCTAGATTTGTCATATGTGGGAAAGAGTTATAATTATATAAATAATTTCATCTTCAAGTTAAGACACATGAACAAATAATTTTGGGAAGACAGACTGATCCCTTTAATACTTGCAGATGCATTCCGAGGCATCTGCATAATGAGCAATTTCTCTTATTGCCACAATGTTTTTAACTCTATTTTATATTTATATTTCATTTTTAGAGATATTCCATTATTTTGCCTAGATGTTTCTATAGTTGTCTGCTGCAAATGTATTGTACATGGGAAAGGGTTTATTACCAGCTTCACATCAATTTATTTCAACACTCTTTGATTGCAAGACAATTTTGCTTTATATTTCACTTGGACAAGATTTTTAACATTTCTCAAAAACACAAATTTTGTTTTAATTTGATTGATTGATTTTGGTTTAACACAGTTTTTAACAATTTTTCAGTCATATCACAGTGGCCATTTCACCTGCTCATGTGTTTCCTGGCTATCTCAAATCAGTACTCAACACAGCAGTCTTTCAAAGCAACTGGCTGCTTTTCCGCAAAGACTGTTAGCCCATTGATGGAAGACAAATGACGCATGTCACAGTGACTTTTGACAAACATTGGGAAGAATGTTGGTCAAGCTGGGATTCGAACTCACAACCACTGACTAAATTGTAATAACTTGAACAACTTTAAAATAACTTACTTATCCATTCCGTCATCAATATTTTTCTTAAAGATTGTTTTTCTCGGACTGTTTAACCCCGGGGATGGCATAGGTGATGGGATACTCAGTTGTCCGGGGGAGGGAAGAGGTGGGGGCTTATGTTTCACCTTGTCCATGGACTGAAATACAATTATAAACATATTAATGTCACACATACCTAGCTCCAGATAGAAGGTGTATTTCATGTTCTTTAACATGATCCACATACAGACACGTTCAGACGCATCTCTTTTGAAATCATTTTGGCAAAATGAGAAATTGCTCATAATGACCAATTTAACCTTTTGCCATAATGTTTTCAACTCATTTATGGAGATTTTTTTAACTTTGTTGCCAATATGTTTTCAAAGTCGTCTGCTGCATATTTATTGAATGTGGGAAAGGGTTAACCCTTTCCCTCATATAGACGCTTTCTGACGCCTCTGCAGCAGACGGCTTTTTGAAAACATAGTGACAAAAGGAGAAATTGCTCAAAACGAGCAATTTCTCCTTTTGCCACAATGTTTTCCACTTTAAAATAAGTCATAGGTTATCCATTCAATTATAGAGATTTTCGAATTTTCGACAAAATATTTTCAAATACGTCTGCTGCAGAATTGTTGTATGAGGGAAAGGGTTAACAAATGTAGTATAACTCTACAAGGCATGTGTTATTTGTACTCAATATAATTGGTTCAGTGAGAAATTTTAGAAAAGTTATGGTATTGCACCTGGACTCACTTATATCTAACTCTTGTCTCTTGAAAATATCTACACCTGTCAGATGCTTGTGGCTTCCCAGGTTCCATCCCCAAGTGTGGCGCTTTGGTCATGGTGGGTAGCCCGTGAGCAAGGCACATTTCCTAGACTCGTCCTGGTTTGTTTACCCAGGGATCATGAATAAGTGAACTGTCGCCGTGATATGACTGAAATACTGTTGAAAACGGCGTAAAACCCCAACAAAACAAAACAAAAATCAGATGCATGTACAATATTAAAATGGACGTACAAACGTTGAATAGGCTTATGTTTAATAAGTGCATTTGGTTTGTACATCTACATAAAATATCAAATATCCTTTAAACGGAATCAATTGTCATTTTTCTAGCAAAATGTTCCGGATGACAATACCATTTTAGCACCACTCACATTTAGAGGAGAACCAATCATGTCTTGCTGGGAAATCACTTTTGAACTTGTCTCATCAGGACCTGTAACAGTGATCTGGGTCATGGAAGAGCTTGTTGTGTCAATGTCATGTGACAGGGACTGGTTCCTGATCTCATTCAAATTGTCCTGGGTCCCAGCTTTACTGGCATACACCTGTAAACATTCACATATTTTTGTTATTTCCGAATGTCTTAACACTTAAAAACATATCTTAGAGAAGGAGATAACATCTCAGCAAAAGTATGGAAAATCAGTTTCACCCTTTCCCTCATATAGACGCTTTCCGACGCCTCTGCAGCAGACGGCTTTTTGAAAACATAGTGGCAAAAGAAGAAATTGCACAAAACGTGCAATTTCTCCTTTTGCCACAATGTTTTCCACTTTTAGTCATAGGTTATCCATTCAATTATAGAGATTTTCTATTATTTGACAAAATATGTTCAAAGTCGTCTGCTGCAGAATTGTCGTATGAGGGAAAGGGTTAAATGTGTTTAATTATTGAATAGAGATGAAAACACGGTGAGAAAGGGAGTAATTGCTAATTATGAGCAATTACTCCTTTTGTCACAAAGTTTTCAAAATTCCTGGGCTGCCATTGAAAAGAGATAAAAAAAAACACTCTGACAAAGGGGAAAATGGATAGTTATGAGCAATTATTCCTTTAATTACAATGTTTTCAAAATTCCTGCGCTGAAGTTGTATCAAACCGAGTCCGAATATTGGACAGGGAGGGTTAACTCAGCACTTGACATTTTTCTTTAGCCTTTCCATCATATAGACCTCAATAAACAGAAGACTGTTTTTCTTTTACCAACAATGTTTTCTAATCTGTATTAAAAAAGTACTTACAGTTTTCAAGATATTACATTCTACTGAGATGTTTTCACAGCGGACAAGTAAACAAAATATGAATATCAAGTAGTTGAAAAACTTTTGATGCAGAGAGCTAAAATGTCATCATCATTGGGCAAGAGATTCAACTTTTGTATCCACACCTTTCAAATTTCTACCAGCATCAATTAAAATATTTCGACAAATGTAATTCATTTGTGTTGCTTCTTGTCATTTAAGTGAAACATTTGACAACTAGAAATATCACTGAAGGTGATGAATACCCCCAGCTGGTGCCTGACAATATACATATGTATGAGAAATTCAAGGGGCCATAACTCATTTAGAAATAATTCCAGTGCAACACACCAACAGTATGCACAACTAGGCTTGGTATCAATCATTCTTGTGAAGTTATATTGAATTCTGACCAAGGGTTACTGAGAAAAAGTGTTCACAAGAAATGTCCACAGACCAACGGACCGACAAACCGACCGTCAAGCGTGACTCCTATATAGCCCCCCATATACTATGTATCTGGGGGTATAATAATTTTTGTAAAGGTTAAATAAAACATTCAGATTGATGATTGATTGTTTGTTAAATTGGAGTTTAATGCTGTTTTCAATGGTACTTCAGTCATATCACTGCTGCCAGTTCACCTTACGTGTGATTCCTGAATTGCTTGCACCAGTACTCCCCTTATCTTCCCTTATAGATTATTTAGCCCATTGGTGAAAGACGAATGACGATAGTCCCAATCCCCTTTATCAATCATCGGAGAGAATGAATGGTAGAGCCAGGGTTCAAAAACAGAATGATGACAAAAAGTCCCCCAACAACAACAGAAGTAAAAGAATTTCAAATTTACCTTTCTGTCTTTCTTTATTGGTTTAATACCATTTTCAGCAATAAAATCCTTATATCGTTTTCCCTTTCCTTGTCTTTGAGGCTTCCCATTCGCATCTAATTCAGGTTCATGACATTGACCTTCTGACCTCTGTCCATCAGAGGGTTCTGTCATCGCCAATTTGAGAGGCATTGGAGAGAGGAGTAGTGGTGAAGGTTTATGTGGGCGGTGACCCTGGTCGTGTGACAATGTGTGTCCATGGTTACCAATGTGTTCGCTGTTTCCCATTGGATGTGGAGACGATAAAGGAGTTAGCATCGATGAGGTAGGACTGATAGGTTTCGATAATGAAGCACTTGAAAATGGTTTTTGAGCTGAAAAACCACATGGAGGTTTTAATCAATGGCTAAAATCACAACTTCATATTTTTACCTTTTCCAAAATACAATAACAAATCTGCAAATTCAGGCATTTTTTTTTGTAAATGTCTTTATATTTACCCTATCCGATATGCAACAACAAATTTGCAGCAGAGAGCTTTAAAAACGACTGTGCCCGAATTTAGAATTTAGAAAAGCTCTAATAATGATATAACAAATGTATAATCATTGAATAAAGTTAAAAACATTGTAGCAAAAGGAATATTTGCTCATTATAAGTGAATTGTCCTCTTGGCACAATGTTACATAAGCCATCTGCTGGAGATTCATCCAAATCCATCTATATGTGGGAAAGGATGAAAGGATACTTATTTTATAGAGTTGAAAACATTATGTTTTAAAAGTCATCTATTACACTTGTGTCGAAATTGAATCTGCATGAAGGAAACGGTTAATGCATAACATAAGGAAAGGCACAATGAAACTGTTTTCATATAAAGCTCTTTATTTTTTTGTAACCCTTTCGGACGCCTCTGCAGCAGACAATTATAAACAATGTGGCAAAAGGCGAAATTTCTCCATTTGCCACAATTTTTTCAAAACGTTTAGGCATTTGTATTTTCATTTGTTTATTTGTTCATTTGTTTATTTTTTTTGTGGTTTTGCCTAAATATTTCAAAGGTGTCTGCTGCAGATTTGCTGTATGTGGGAAAGGGTTAAACATTTAGTTGTGAAGGACATAGGTTCTAATGAATTGTTAACCCTTTACCTGATACAGACAACAGTTGACGCCTGTGTATCATACAACTTTTGAGATATTGTAGGAAGAGCAATTTCTCTTTGACAGGATTTGTCCGTGCATCAAAAGTGTATTTACAGATGTTTTCGCTTTTTATATGATTATTTTTAACCCTTTTCCACATACAGCAAATATGCAGCAGACGACTTTGAAAACATATAGGAATTTTTTTTTCCCTAAATGTAGGAATAATTACTGAAAAAGGTTGGAAACATTGTGGCAAACAGAGAAATTGCTTGTTTTGAGCAATTTCACCTTTTGTCACAATGTTTTCTAAAGTTATCTACTGCAGAGGCATCAAAAAGCGTCTATATATGGGAAAGGGTTAAAGCCATTTACATTTAAAATATCATATCAGACAAAGAATAAATGTATAAAATACTCAATTTCATTTTGAAAAGTAGAAGTCATGGATTTAATCTGAAGTGCGGCCTCTATAGAGTTTTCATATAGTAAAACTTATCTCAATGTCCATGTAATTTAAATAATATACAGTAACAAATCCATCAAACCATGCCTTAGATATGACTTCGGATGGACAATGCCAAACCAATGACCCATCCAGGCATTGGAGGGGAATAAAATACCTTTTTACCTTCAATGAGTTGATAGAAATATCTGACTGAACCCTTTCCAACCTGCTGATGCATTTTGACGCAAACACAGCAGATGACTTTTGAAAACATTGTGACTAAAGGTAAAATTGCTCATGATGAGCAATTTCACCTTTGGCCACAATGTTTTCAACTTTATTTAACAATTAAACTATCTTTTAAGGAGAATTTTCAGGTTTTAGTCACCACGTTCTCAAAGTCGTCTGCTGCAGTTTTGCTGCATGTGGGAAAGGGTTAACCTTTCCCTGATGAGAAAACATTAGGTTGAGTCTTTGCAGGAGATAACTTTTTCAAAACATTTTGGGAAATTACATTATATTAGGTAATGGATTTATACTCACGTTGTAGTGTGGAAAACTTCTGCAAGCTCTCTGTTGCTACGGGAATGTTAGCTATAGCGGCTTTAACCTTTTGGGGTCTAGGTTGAAGGTTTAAGCTGGTAATATAACCAATTTCTCCTTTCATATCTGAAGCCATGGTGATAAAGTTTTGATTTTTAACCATACCTGAAAAAAACATTACATCATTTTTACTTCGATATAACCATACACCAGATAGGAAGGTTTTGAAGTATTCTTTTTTTTTTTCACTAATACTCCATGTCACATACAAAATATTCCTCTTTATCGCTTTCAGAAAAGAAGTAGTTAATTAAACATTAACTGAGGACAAGCTGATTTGATTTACACGTTCACACATTCAACAAATCTGCAGCAGACAACTTTGAGAACGTGGTGACTAAAACCTAAAAATTCTCCATAAAAGATAGTTTAATTGTTAAATAAAATTGAAAACATTGTGGCCAAAGGTTAAATTGCTCATCATGAGCAATTTCACCTTTAGTCACAATGTTTTCATTGACAATCTTGACATCATCAAGGCGTAAAGATGGAGAGTTTCTTTCCTCATACAGATGCATTTGTAGCAGACTACTTTTTGAAAATATTATGATGAGCAATTTCTCCTTTTGCCACAAATATTTACTCTATTCTATTAGTACTTTTTTGTTTGTTAACATTTTGCATATTTTACCTGTTTGATTTCCAAAATTGCCTGCTGCAGATTTGTTCCATATTAATAAAGGTTAAGAATTACCTTGATAAAACATAGGACTTTGGACTTGCGGAGGACTGGCGGCTTTACTCAACACAGGTAATGGCTTTGGGGCTATGTTGTGTGGGGTTGCCTGGGATGTTGCTATGGCAACACCACTTGACCCTGTCGAGGAAGGTCTGGGACTCTGTATTAGCATTGGTTGGCCTGGAAAATATGAAAACGATAAAAACATTGTACCCCAGTTTCTGAACCCTTTTGGGTCTCTACACATAAATAACTACTTCTGGAGTATAATGTAAAGACCACATTCTCAAATGATCTTTATATGCCAATTAAATTATAATTATCATGTTCAGAAGAAGGAAACACTTGAAGCCGGTGAAGGTCATTTGAGCATTGATAATGAAGCTACCCTATACAGTGTCATTGAATTCCACTTATTAACCCTTACTAACCCTTACCCACATACAGCAATCCTGCAGCAGACGACTTTGTAATCTTTTAGGAAAAAATATGGAATCTCTTTTATTGAAAGCAAAATAACTGAAAAGATTTTGAAAAATATGTGGGAAAAGGAGAAATTGCTTGTTTTGAGTAATTTCTACTTTTGCCACAATGTTTTCAAAGTTGGTCTTCTTTGGAGGCGTCAGAAAGCATCTATATGAGGGAAAGGGTTAAAGCTGAAACACAATTTATTCAAAAGAAACATGTCAAAACTATAACATTTTAGTGAAAGCAAAATCACCACAATCTGCATACCTTGATGAACTGCATATTGTATTGGTATATAGGCTGGTGAGGCCACAGACTGAACTCTGTCTAGTTTAATACTGGGAGATGTGGCAGGAGGAACCGACCCACTGTTCACCGGCTGGACATAGGTCACTCTACTGTAATTAACAAGGATAAATATCATTTTGAAATTAACATTTGAAAATAAAGTTCACCCATCACATGATACGCAATATTCATTCAGAACATATCACTTTACTTTTTACACCACAAGAAATCTGCTGCAGAGGACTTTCAAATCATCTAGAGAAAAGCATTGCAAATCTCTATAAAAGAATGTATAAAGCAAATGCCACAATGGTTCCAGAAGTTGTTTGCTGCACAGGCAACAAAATGCAACTGCATGTGGGAAAGGCTTCAGACTTTTATAATTTTTTATAAATAGAATAAAAATGTTGATAATTTAAAACTTAACAACTGCAACTGTATTTTGAAGCATCTGCAGCATTATCGCTAAAAGGGAATTTCTCACAATGAGCAATTTTTCACTTTGTCACAATGTTTTCAACTCTATTCAACAGTTGCACTATAATTTATAGAGATTTACCATATATTTGCCTGGATGTTTTCGAAGTTGTGTGCTTCAGATTTGCTGTATGTGGAAAAAGTGTTTGGCATTTAAAAGAAAGTACCGGAACAAAACACTCTACAGCATCATGGAGTTGCTGTTCACGGGAAGGTTGTCATTTTTCCTACTTTGTTTTCAAAAAATATTCTGCTGCATTATTAACCCTTTCCCTTATATAGACGCTTTCTGACGCCTCTGCAGCAGACGGCTTTTTGAAAACATAGTGACAAAAGTAGGAATTGCACAAAACGTGCAATTTCTCCTTTTGCCACAATGTTTTACAGTTTTAGTCATAGGTTATCCATTCAATTAAAGACATTTTCAAACTTATGACAAAATATGTTCAAAGTCATCTGCTGCAGAATTGTCGTATGAGGGAAAGGGTTAAAGGTTGACTGAAAAAATATGTAACACCTGAAAGAATTAAGAGACCATGTAAACATTTGATAGGAGTTAAAATGTGAATAACAAAGGTTCTTATTAGTGTTCACATAATTACATGTACTCACTTTGGTGTTGATGGTAGCAACACTCTTTGTTGTTGTTGTTGTTGTTGCTGCTGATGTTGTTGTTGCTGATGTTGTTGCTGATGTTGTTGCTGATGTTGTTGTTGGTGTTGTTGTTGTTGTTGATGTTGTTGTTGTTGTTGAAGATGGTGGTTGGCTACTTGTGTCTGTAGAAAGGTAGGTCTTTGTATTGACTGCTGCTGATGATGTTGGCTGCTATGTTGAAGTTGTGTTTGCAATGCTTGCTGAAGAACAGGTCTTTGTTGAACTGGCTGCTGGAGTGCCTGCTGAATTGTCTGCAAGGGCTGAAATATATTAATAAACTCCATTAATGAAAATAAAATGAATCATGTCAAAAGAATACAAACATTTGGAGATTTAACAATTAAAAACCATTTCCGATCAAATTGAATATGTCTGTACTCAGTGTCTTGTCACAGCCTTTCTGCTGAGATTTTCACTCCGAGCTGGAGGACACGAAAATTTCAAATTTGTAAAAAAAAATGTTAACTCTTCGAGTATGTGTATACAGATATAAATTGATTTCAAATTGAGGATGTTTTCAGGGCTTAAAATCCTCATTTTACCTCCAAAACCTATGTTGTGGGTACTCAAAAGAATCGTTTCACGGAGAGAATTCTTTTGAGTACTCAATACATAGGATTTAAAGAGTGCTAAGATAAAAATATTGTGGCAGAAGGACCAGTTTAGTCTCCTTATCTAGTCTTCAGTGTTTATTGTAAGGGTACATACCTGTGTTTGTATTGTCTGGACTTGTTGTACTGGCTGGAGAGATTGTAACTGTTGCTGCAGCTGACTCTACAAAATAACATATAGTATTACTCAACAACATTGACCTGAATCTGGAATTTGTGCGAAGATCGATTTTCCAATAAAAGGGAATCCGCCATGGCCCGAGTGGTTAGCGTCGGGGATTTGGAAGCGTCCCGGATTCGATCCCCAGACGCTGCATGGCAGTCATGGCCGAGTGTCATTGGGCAAGGCACATTGCCTAGCCTAGTACTGGTTTGTTTACCCAGGGATTATGAAAGTGTAATTGTTGCCGGGATATAAATGAAATAATGTTGAAAACAGCGTAAACTCTAATAAATCCTATGAAGTACAGTTTCGTTTAACAAATTTAAAAGTGTCTATTATCTCACCAAGTCTAATTTCATAAAACAAAAAATATTTTTTATGTATGTCATGAAAATACATGTATGTCAGATAAAATATGTGTATGTCGAAATGTCAAATAAAATACTTCTGGGTCACATCATCACAAATCTTTAACACAGGACTCAAACCTAGAATATTGTATTACTAGGTTTATCATTTTGCAAAATAATTAGAAATAATCTGTGGATTCTTACCGATATTTGTGTGGGCTGTCGAGACACACCAGGCTGATTGATCCCAGCAGACTGTATTTGTACTTGTTGTGGGGCCATCATTCCTGTAGACTGGTTCACAGTCACATACTGAGTCACAGTCTGTTTGTTATTTGACACATGTGGGCTCATCACCTGTATGGTTGGAGCTGGGTTTAACTGTGGGGACGCTGCAGGAGACGGATGCTGTTTAATAGGACTAGGCATCACTTTAAATGAGTTGGGAATCTGGATTTTCCCGGTTTGTACCTGCTGTGGGGAAAGCTGTACTTGCTGTAGTTGGGCCATAGTTTGTGGTGGGGATGCCCCCTGGTTCCCTGTAAAAGTTAGCTGAATACAACCTTGTGGAATCTGGTTACCCGGTAAAGCCATTTGTATAACATGGTTACCCTGCTGCTGCGCATTCATTCTCAATGAAGGCAACAGGCATTGCACCTGTGTAGGCTGTGCAGCCTGTCCACGTGATGTTGAGTTAATAGTCGGCTGAATGGCTTGATTCTGCTTCACTATAAAGTTTGTAAGCACAGTTTGTTGTGGCATCGACTGGGATAAGACAGTTTGTGCTTGGGACGCATTAGATGGAACAATATTCTGTAAGCCACTGAAGTACTGTGCAGAGCCAGAAGAAGTGACCTGGTTTACCTTATTCAATGTGGGAGAGGCTATGTTGGGAGAACTGATAAGCATACCATATTGTGATGTAGGAATACCCTGTAATAAAATAGTTCCACCCACATTCTTCAGACCAGCTGTAGATGCATTTGGTAGAATGGCATGAGGCTGACCACCCATTGTGACCGTTGATGACTGTTGTAAGGCAGCCTTTAAGCCAGGAGCAGATATAGGCTTACCAACAGTGGTAAATGTTGGAACAACACTACTTTCCCCGGCATAACTATTACTCACATGTGGTGATGCAACAATCTGGATTGTTGCCGAAGAAACAGGTCTGCCAGACTGTGGCCCTGATTGTAAAGTTTGTTGTAAAATAGACGGGGTAGTTGTGACTGGCAGTGGCCTTTTGTTTGAATATTTTCCCATTAAAACTCGATTATTCTGACCAACTGTGGTCTCTAAATTTGAGGACATAATAATCCTCTGTTCACTCCCTGTTGCCATGGTAATATTGTGAATTTTCACAGGTTGATTTGGATTTCTTGTGGATCCAACACGTTCAGTCCTCCCACTTAGTTGTTCATACTGAGTTAAATTGATATCCTGCATACTTCCTGTTGACATAAATCGTGCGTGTTTTGTTTTCGCTTTGAATACAGCGCCAGTTGGCTGAAAATTGGAGCCATTACTTGAAGGTCTTGGAATTTGTCTCTCACTAAAGACCTGCTGACCAGATACAGCACACACAGGGCTTTTTGGACCTCCATTGCCCAAAGAGTCTGGAATTCCTTTGATTGGTTTAGGCCTGTAAGGGGTGATTCCATGACGTTTCATGATGGGTGAGAATCTTTGCTGTGGAAATGCTTTGTTCTCGATCATGTCATCTTCAGGTGTACTGTCTGTTTCACTGTCGCTCACTTGTTCAGTGCAGTTCAGATCTATGTCATTATCTTTGTCTGAAAACAAATAAATGGTATCTTAACACTTTCCAACATACAACAAATCTGCAGCAGACGCCTTTGAACACATATAGGCAAACGTATGAAAAATCTCTATATAACAATGTATAATTATTGTCTGAAAAAGAAATAAATGGTAATTTTAACTCTTTCCACATACAGATGCTTCTTCAACAGAAAACATTGTGGAAAAATGAGACATTTCATATTACTGCCTTTATGTTTTCAAAGTCATCTGCTGAAGATATTTTATATTCTGTGGAAAAGGGGTCATATCAGAGTATTATACACTATTTTAAAGTTATATTACAGTGACAGTAAACTGACCCCTGGGTGACTCATTAGTTCAAGGCCACTCCTGTTTGGTGTTTAACACTGCTTTCAACATTTTTCCAGTTATATCACGGCATTTCCTGGGTAGGTTATTAGTGCTACTGGGCATTTATCCTTACACCAGCCAGTCAGTTTTAATGTTAACCCTGTGACCCTGAGCGCCAAGGAGGGGAGCCATTACTACCAGTTTTAAAGTCTTTGGTATGATGACTCGAGAAGGGATCAAACCTACGACCTCCCGTACCCACAGCGGACAATCGACCACTACACTACCAACGTGTTCACTCCATCATTACAGCCTCGAATAAAACATACCATTGTCTGGTAACCTTTCATTTTCACAGATCACCATTTTTTCTTCATCACTACTCAGGTCATCTACAGTTTCATCTTTTTTGTTCTGTGAAGGTTCGGGTCTCCTTGGTGATGACTGTTGATTCTTAACATTCTATTCAAAATAAAAGAGGAACACTCTACATATTTTAACATATAAACCTTTTCCCCTTTACAGGCGCATCTGCAGCAGACGACTAATGAAAACATTGTAGCAAAAGGAGATATTGCTCATAATGAGCAATTTCTCCTTTTTACCACAATGTTTTCCAATTTATTCAATATTAGTTTTTTTCATATAATTATAAAAAGATTCCATATGTTCTGACTAAACGTTTTCAGAGTTGTTTGCTGAAAATTTGTTGTATGTGGGAATTTTCCGGAATCTGATGTACATAGTTTTTCCTCATATGTCTTCAAAGCAAACTTTCAAATTGAGTAAAAAGTTTAATTGTTCAGAATAGACACAGATATACACAATATTATACTGTGTGCAATAATCCTGTGAATCGCGTTGTAATTTTGACATTGATTTTGAAGTTTGAACTACAAATATTTTTATAAGTTGCGCAGTGCCCCATATAAGATGGAAAATTATCAATAAATTACCTTCTACAAACCAAATATTAAAGCTAGTTTTGGATGTACATGAAATAAAAAGATTAACCCTTTCCCACTTGCAGACTCATTTTGATATAAATGAGCAATTTCTCCTTTACCAAGATGTTTTCAACTTTCAATTATAGAATTTTTCCATATTTTTGCCCTAATGTTTTCAGATTGTCTGCTGTAGATATGAGGGAAAGAGTTAACTTACATCATCTGATTGTAAGTTTGATGATGAGAATCCCCGACTTTCTCCTTCCTCTCGCAATGGAAATGCAGACAAACTTTGAGAGCGCCGCCTACGTACTTCAAATGCAGTTTTTGCCCCCGACTCGTCCGGCTCAAAGGCATCATCTTTATCATCTATATCGCCATGAGCAGCAATGTCATCTGGAAATACAGATCATAACTATTAGGAATATTACAAATTGATATTTCAAGTTACTTCAAGAACTATGAAAATTGCTCAATTTAATTGGTTTAAATAAAGTTGATGTGTGTGTGCACTGTGTGTGTCATGGAACCAGAAGGATGTGAACTACTTCTTTATCTCGTTAGCAGTTTTACCCTTTCCCACATAAAACATTTCTGCAGCATATGACTTTGATAACATCTGGACAAAAAAAGTAAAAAATCTCTTTAAACAAAAATATTATTACCCGTACTTAATCAAGTTGAATACATTGCGGCAAAAGAAGAAATTCCTCATTTTGAGATTTCTTTTTTTGTCACATTGTTTTCCATAGTCGTCAGAAAGTTTGTATGGGTTGGAAAGGGTTAAGGTCATCAATTTATCATTCTGATCAATACAAAAGTTTCCTAGATACATATGATTTAAGCAAACAGTGTAAACAAGAGGGCCATAGTTTTTTTTCTCACTTTAGCTATATAAGCCCCACCCCCTGGCGGCCATAGTTTCAGAACAATCATCTTGGCTTTAAGGAATCTGATAGAGGTTTACCCTAGGAACATTTCTACAAAATTATTTGAAAATCGAATCAGCCTTACACTTTCAGAGAAGAAGATTTTTTTAAGTTTTCACTATAGCCATATAAGGCAAAAGACCTGATAGAGGGTCATCCAAGGAACATTTCTACAAAATTATTAGAAAATCTGCCAACCAGTTTGGGAGAAGAAGAATTTTGAAGTTTTTTTCATTTCGTTACCATGGAAACCAGAATTCTGCATGGATCCCAAAAATTTGAAGGAAATCTGGTGAGGTCATTGAGAGGATGCTTTCTGTGAAGTTTCATCCCAATTGACCCACTGGTTACTGAGGAGAAGAAGTTGACGCACGACGGACGACGCACAATGGACGATGCACAACGGACGCCGGACAAAAGGCGATCACAATAACCATGTATTTTAGAATAGTGGAATATCAAAGAACTAGATTAACTAGATCTGCTTCATGAAAATGTGTCTTCATGCATTCAGTATGTTGTGGGTATGCCGTAGTATACAAAGCATATACACTACAATGCATAAACACTATGACTGTATGTGATTTGTGACAAATTAACTATTGAAGAAACTTGTCATGCATATAAAATTGAATTAATTAGCAATATCTAGATTCATGAAATTAAATCACGTAATTTTGTATCAGAGACACAGCCCCAACTAAAAATAGATTTCCAGTGAAGAAATAAAACCATATTACACTCATTTTTTCTCTCACCTTCATCAAGTAAATCAGATGACCCAATTCTGTGACTGTTAGACCGTTGTTTTAACGTTGCTGCGATTGTGCTCGATCTTTTTCTATCACGAGAACACCATTTCCATTCAGGATGGGCTTTAAAATGGGCTTCTTTTACCTTAAAAACGAAATGCATTATTTGACCTATGTCATATGAAAACCAACAAATGCCAATATTTTTGGTCAGATTCATTCAGGAACTTTTAACTCTTTCCCACATACAACAAATCTGCCGCAGACAACTGAAAACATATTGGTAAAAATGTGAAAAATCTCCATAAATAAGGGTTTTTATTTTTTAAAAGCGTTGAAAACATTGTGGCAAAAGGAGAAATTGCTCCTTTTGAGCAATTTCACCTTTTGTCACTATATTTTCAAAAGTCGTCTGCTACAGAGGCGTCGGAAAGCGTCTATATGTGGGCAAGGGTTAAGGATGTTTGTGAGACTTAATAGTCAATAGAGAAGATCCTATTGATGAAGGCTTCGAATGATCTGGATCTTCACTGGTACCACCTAACAAAGGTTGGTTTTCGAGCAATGTTTTTATTGCTTCACCAGTTCATCCATAATCTGAAATGCAAGTGTTTGGACTATTCCAAATTTAAAAGAGAAATTAACTGACAGTCTGGTCAATTCACCATTGAATATTTTTCTAACAAGAGTAGAAACTAGAAATGAGTGACTAACACAGATAAATGTTTTCTCCTCTTCAACAAAACTCTAACAAATGACTTGGAAAACAAATGAATGGGTCACTATTAACCCTTTCCCACCTGCAGACGCATTTTGATGCAATAACAGCAGACGATTTTTGAAAACATTGTGGCTAAAGGTTAAATTGCTCATGATGAGCATTTTCTCCTTTGGCCACAATGTTTTCAACTTAATTTAACAATAAAGCTATCTTTTATGAAGATTTTTCAGGTATTTGCCACAATGTTTTCGACTTTATTTAACAATTAAGCTATCTCTTATGGAGATTTTTCAGGATTTAGGCACTATGTTTTCAAAGTCGTCTGCTGCAGATTTGTTGTATGGGAAAGGTTTAAACAGAGTTTAAAATAATTGTGGCAAAGAAAGAATTGCTCATCATGTGAGAGAATTTCTCCTTTTTCCAAATTGTTTTCAGAAGTCATCATATAGGAACAATGGATAAGAACCATAACTCTGGTATTACTGTGTGAATTCAAAACCCCATATAATATCTCAGGTACACACCTACACATAGTGATCAGCATTCTGATAAAAGTTACATAACCACAACACAGGGTTTTGACAGAAATATAAACCAGTGCATGAGAAAAGGTACAAGTTGGCTTTCGTGAACGGTTTAGATCCATATCTACACTGTTCACATATTACTTACACAAGCATGTTAGAATATCTTGTCAACTTGAGTAGGCGGACAAGATGATCCAAGTTTACACTGTTTAGAAATGCCAACTTTGTACCTTTACTTCATGTACGGACTCATATGATACAAGTATCTGAAAAAGCTATAAAAAAAACTAAATGAGAAGAAGAGTTACCTGATGTGCTAAATCATGATATTCCTGTTTCTCCTTAGAGCCTAGAGCATACCACCACTCCCCGAGAATTTTGGACACAGTCCGATTATCCTGGTTCGGATGTCGTTGATGTACAAGAGGGCGATGTCGCTTACTGAATATCATGAAGGCATTCATTGGTCTCCTGATATGATCTTTGTCCTTTGTCTGAAATGTTAGAATAATAATAAAGAAATTGTTCAATCATCCTTCCCCACTACTACACATTTGCAGCAGACGACTTTGCAGACATCAAGGACTAGCTAATGAAATTGTCTAAATTTTGAAAAATAAATAAAAATGAAATTGTCTAAATTTTGAAAATAGTTAAAAAACAAAATTGCTATCTTGTACTTTGATTGTTTTCCCTAATCAGATACTAAAAGAGCTGTCTGCTATTAATACGTGCCTGTATGGAAACGGTGAAAAATTTATAAAACTAGAATGGAGTGCTCCCCGGAGCACGTTTGTGACCTGCCAGAAATTTTTAATTTTTGACAGAAAAGGGGCAATAACTCTTGATATTAAAAATATTTGGATTATCCCCCTTTTGTGAACCCATCACACATCGATATAAACATTTGTCAGATGCTTTGTGACGCCTCTGCTGCAGACGACTTTTGAAAACATTGTGGCAAAAGGAGTAATTGCTCAATACGCGAAACTTTTCCTTTTGCCACAATGTTTTCAATTTCAAAGCAGTCTGCTGCAGTTTTGTTGTATAAGGGAAAGGGTTTATGATTCATAAATTAAGGGGCCATCACTCCAGATTGTCTAGGGTAATTATGCTGCATATTATAAACAGCAGACAAATTTTGTGGATGCGGCATGCCTGCAGTCAGCAACATTTGTTTCAATTACAATTGTGTCCGTCTGAATGACAGATGAATAAAGAGGGTACCTTTCTTGGACTTCCTTTGTCCTCTTTATCCTTTAAGGCACTTAGAGACTGGGACCTCCTTTTGGCTGCAACTATTTTTTTCGCAGAGACATCGTCATCAAAAACATCATCATCATCATAGTCAGCATCAGGCAAGTCATCATCATCATCTTTTGGAACTTCAAAAGTAAAGAAAATTATGTACATGTATATTAACCCTTTCCCTCATACGACAATTCTATAGTCATCTATTATTATCATATTGTCAAAAAATAGAAAATCTCTAATTGAATGGATAACCTATCACTAAACAAGAGCACCGCGTACGGCACAGACGCTCGACTGATAGAAAACAGAAAAAAAGCTGAGCTGAACAAAAAACCTTAACCGGACAACCACGACGCCGCCGCCGCCGACGACATCGCCAGGGTCATGACAATAGCTCTCGTTTTTTCAAAAGTCGAGCTAAAAAAGGGAAAACATTGTGGCAAAAGGAGCAATTTCTTCTTTTGTCACTATGTTTTCAAAAAGCTGTCTGCTGCAGAGGCGTCAGAAAACGGGAAAGGTTTGATTAGTCATCATCAATGGCATGTATATATGTTTATAGACACTTCCTTTCATATTGTGCCACACAATTAATGGTTCACCACTTTCCGCATACAACAGATCTACAGCAAAATAACTCCTAGCAAAATATGGTTATTTCTATAAATAAAAGAATAAATATTCATTAAAAATGGAAAGCATTGTGTCCAAAGGAAAAAATGCTAATTATGAGCAATTTCTCCTTTGCAACATTGATTTCAAAAGTCCCTTGCTACTAGTACATCAGGATGCTTCTGCATGGGGGAAAGGTTTCAAAAGCTTTTATTTCACAAGTGAATTTCACCATCTAAGAGATTAAATATGTGCCTGCATGGGAGGGTTATGCTAAGAATTTTCTTTTTTATACATTTTGGAAACAGACAGAAACATTCTGGAAAGGCAGATTCTCCTCTTTAACCACAGTTTAATTCATTTACAAGAGAATTGTACTCAACACTTACTGTTATCGGATATACTTTGATGAATGGCCGCCGGACGTTTTGGTGGGAGAGTCACCATCTTTTTAGCTGCTTTCATTTCTGGCACAGTAGCACTGGATTTCTGTAGAATGGTTTCCAGCTTAGCAGTTGGTTTTGCTGGAGTCAGATAGGGGACCAATGAATGCCACTGGTACAAGGGGACTTGTTTGGATTCTTTGGCAATCTCTGGAAATAACGGTTTCAAGTTTTCATTAAGAGGGAGGGGGCAGGCGACTTAATTGACTGCCTCAAACAAATTTCTGGTCGGTTCAATTCTGTCCAGATTAAAGTATTTGTTGTGAAAAGAATTGACAGAAACAATTTTAAAGAGACTTTGACGATCCTGTGTTTAGCACTCGGTCTAAACACTCACTCATACTTTCACAATTCAGCCTTCTCAATTTCTTAATGAAAACCCTGTCTTAACATGATATTTCAGGGTCATCTCTATTGGATGTATCTGTCAAAATCAATATTATATCTGTAAAATTTAAAGAAGTATTATGATAAGGAATTGAAACATTGTAGGAAAAGTAGAAATTGCTCATGTTATTATTATATTAGGAAAGGGTTAATAGTTTTAAATTTAAAGTACCTGCTTGTGCTGGTTCCTCCCTTTTAGCTACACTATTATATTGCATCACAGGAAGCAGGGAAGTAGCAGCTGTTGATGCATTGATCGGTTCGCTAGGTCCCTTGTAGGTCTGGGAAACAGGTCCCTGGTTCCCTGCAAGGCCATCTTTTATACTGTTATGAGCAATAAATCCCTGAACATTTGAAACCGGTATCAACTGAGCATTTATTGTAACCGTACCACCAGTTCTCCAGTCTGAAAGACTCTGGGTACCAGATCTGGATTTGATCTCAGCCAGTTGTTGATGTTGCTGCTGCTGTTGTTGTTGTTGATGTTGGAGCTCTAGACTTGACAGACTTCCTGTCCGCATTCCAGTCACTTGTTGTGTGCCCTGGTGTGGCTGTGTAGCTAGTTGATGTTGAATAGTGGATTGATAAACATTCATTGGATGAGAGGTTTGGTAGAGGGTTCTAGGGGTTGGGGATGAAGATACAGACTTGATCACACGGGGAGACGATACATCAATACCCGAATCTGTACTCTTCATGAGCTCTTTGTTCAGCATGGCCAAAGTTTGGTTTCGAGGTCTGTCAATCAAAGATGGTCGCTGGAAGGCTGAGTTTCTCTCCGCCTGTGGAAATCTTGGTGTGATAGGTGAAATAAGTTCCGACGATGAACTTCCTGACTTGTTGGAATTTCCTGAACTCCAACTTGGAGAAGCCATATAGGTGTTGTTAGGGTTTTGTGGGTGAGGTGAGATGGGAGTGAATGCTGCAGACATACTTCTTAACCCTGTTGCAGCATTATTCTGTGGTGATGAGGGATGACGTTTCCTTGGTGAAAGACTACTTACGGATGAAGGTGTGGGTGAAAATGCGGGTGTTGTTGACCGAGAGTTCTGGAGAGATACAAGCATGTTGGCTGCTTCGGTATCATCCATGTGATTTGGGTCACAGTCTGTGTCTCGGGAACTGTGAGTGTCCGCCCATTCAATTTGGCCATCCTTCATGTCACCTCGCATGAGACCGGGAAAAGAGGGTGCTGATCTTGGCACTTTTCCAGATGAGAGATGACGAGAACAAAAGCCCCGCCTTTGTGATTCTTTAGCACATCCCTCTTTAGAACAAAGTCTTCTCCACTGTTTGCCATTAAATTTTTTGCGTATTCCATTTGGTGTAGACACAACATCTCCTTTTTTATATTTTTGATTTGTAGTCGGAGAACGTGGCGTACTGGACCTGCTGCTCTCACAAGATTGTGCACTCCGACTACGTGCATTGTCACGTTTTTTAAGAGGATGTCTATTCTTACTGTCACTTAAACTCTGAACCGATCTTGACCCAGGGGTCGCACTACCTGACCTTGGAGTACTTAAACCAGACGAATCAAAGTATACATCCTCATTCTGCATTTCATCATCGGTAGATTCACGCTCCAAACTAGCAGCACTTTGATTAATGGACGGTGAATGGTTGATGAATCGTGGTGAGTGACTCATGTCCATGTAGTGATGGGTAGGTTGCTGACCTAAACCCGATCCCGGTAGGGCCGCCTGGTGTGTCATCACTGCACTCGCTCCCGCATGGGGCTGCGCATGAATGTGAAGCTGAGGTTGTGAGTGGGGGACCTGCTGGGTATGCTGAAAGAGAATCAATAATATTTGATATTTTACAAATCATATATGAGCTGTGCATCAGGCGAAAAAGGATCTTGTTACATCTCCGATTTGGTAACAATCAGAGTGTTACCAATGGGGCTATATTTATAGTATTTTGTAGAAATTACATGTTTTAATGTAGGAGGGAAGTGAAGACTATGAAGAGACTGTGCATCGACACATACATCTTGCTATTGAATTGTTCAATGAGACCCTATTTTTAATTACTTGGGTCATTATATATTTGAAAAGAGCTGTCTATAAGACAGCATGCTCGACTATTGGACATTTGTTACTATAGTAAACAGTGGTTAATGAGATATTAAATCAGGCCATACCGGGTGATTGTTTTGTTTTGACAGTGAATGTCGACAAACATGCATGCATTCATTTATAACTCTGTTCATTTACTTATCAGGTGAAAGTATTTCTATGTCCGAAAAGTGGAATAATTCAGTCAAAATCTGATGTTGAATTATCAGACTTGTCCTGCAAGGTCATGTGATGACATCCAATAAGTTCAAGAAGCAAAAGCATTTGTGGTTCGCGAGAAATGGCACTGCATGCAAATCTTTAACCAAAAAGGGCCATAATTCTGTCAAAATTGGATGTAAACTTATGGGGCTTGTCCTGCACGGTTATATGAGGTCGCCTAGTAAATTTGTGAAGTTTCAAAGCAATAGCAACTGTGGTTTGTGAGAATAGGCTTGCAAAACTTAACACAAAGCTGCAACACTGAGCCCGACGCAAAAGCAACTACAATAGCCCTCATTATTGCTTAAAACATTTTTCCCCCCAAGACAGACAACTTTTGATGACTCTGCAACAGACTGCTAAAACAAACATTTTAGAACATTTCCATAATTATTGGCCTAACTGTAAACGTCGGATGTCTTTCCTGTGAAGTCCCAAATAATGAGCAATATCTCATTTTGTCACAATGTTTTCAACTGTATTATGAAACTGTATTTTTTAATATTTTCTCCAGATCAAAGTCATCTGCAGCAGATTTGTTGTATGTGGGAAAGGGTTAACTTTTTCAAAGCAATCAAAGTTAATTTGTAAACATTCTTTTCTGGAATCTTTTCATGACAACTTATATAAATTGCATGGAAAAAATTGGAGGTATTTACAAGAGCACAAACGAGATGAAAAGGACGCCAAGGGTATCACAAGAGCCAGCCTTTTTTCTTCGAAAAACAGACGAGCTAAAAATCTTTTCCTCAAATACAAGCACAGATAGCAAAAGACAAGGGGAGTACTTGTTAGATACTTAGATGCAATTTGATACATCTGTAGCAAACCACTTTTGAAAATATTGGTGGCAAATGGAGAACATACTCACCATGAGAAAACAAATATCTTGCCAAAAAAAATTCAAATCTATTTGATATACTTATAAAATTTCTTTCATTTATGGAAATTGTCCATATATTTGCAGATGTTTTAAAAGTCGTCTGCTGAAGATTTGTAGTATGTAAGAAGGGTAATTGTTATAAGAACTTATTTGGACAAGTTACTTACTGTGTATTGATAGGGAGACTGTACAAGGGTAGGTGTGACTGGGTGGGGTGAGGGCTGTTCAGGAATTCCGTCTTCTAAATCCTCATGCCAAGGAGGTTGAAGCAGTCGGATAGCTGCCCGTGGCATCCAAACATCCAGACCAAACTTCTCAACATGTGCACGAGTTAAAAGTCTCACTTGATACATAATAGGCTGTACTTTCTTACCAACCACCTGTCCTTCATAAAAAATATTATGTTCGGGATTAATCCGAACACAGACCTGACAGCCAACTGAGATCATCATCGCCGGGGGTGGGTTATCACCGATAATATTACATGTCCTAGAGTCAAAAATATTGGTAAAATACATACACTCCGACTCACTGTCAAAGAGAACGCCGATACTACGGTTCTGAATTATGTTCTTAATTTTCCCTGATTGATATGTAAGATCTTTTTTAGCAAGAACTCGTTGATTATGCCACTGTGTCCAATCAATCGCAAATCTTTTATCCTCCGGCTGATATCCACACTGGATATCATTCTCAATATCATCAACTGCCTTCCGTTTTTTCGGAGGTTTTGCAATGTTCCGTTTGATGTCATCTTCAAAAGGCGACTTCATAGCAGTGGCCAGTACTGAAGTCAGATCAGGACTATCAAATGAAACGGTTCGGTGAAAGTTAGCTGGAGGTGGGGTAGGAGTTGGTGTGGTTGTATTGGACTGTGTGGTGCTGATGCTTAAACTTGATGCCGGTCGACTGCTAGACGGAGTTGACTTTGGCTCGTAATCTTCGCTGTCTTTATCTGGAGTGTCAGTTCTGTCCAGTTTAAATGGTTTTCCTGCGAAAAATAAAAATAAATCCTGTTAATTAACCCTTTCCCTCATATAGACGCTTTCTGACGCCTCTGCAGCAGATGGCTTTTTGAAAACATAGTGACAAAAGAAGAAATTGCACAAAACGTGCAATTTCTCCTTTTGCCACAATGTTTTCCACTTTTTGTCATAGGTTATCCATTCAATTATGGAGATTTTCTATGTTTTGACAAAATACGTTCAAAGTCGTCTGCTGCAGAATTGTCGTATGAGGGAAAGGGTTAAGCTAACAGATATCTAATAAACAATAATTATGACACCACATCAGACTATCCAACAGAATATGATATAGGCTAATCATATAGTACTCAATGTAACACCCCATAAATGACATTTGTAGACACATTTGATGCATTAGTAGCCATCAATCTCTTTTAAAAACCATTATAAATGGGAAAAAGAGGAACTGCTTGTGATTAGCAATTTCTCCCTTTTCCACACTGTTTTCAATTCTATTCTAAAACTGTACTGTCATTAAGAAAGATATACAACAGTTCCCCCACAAACGTTTTCAAAGTCATAAGCTACGGATTCTTTCCTTGAGGTAAAAAGTTATGTAAGGGAAAAGGTTATGTAAAGCATGCTTCTATTTTTAACGTCTTTGGTATTACTGAAACGGGAATCAATTCCTCGTCTCTCTTTGTTTTTAACCCTTTACCACATATACACGCATTTTGACGCAACTACAGCAGACGACTTCTGAAAATATTGTGGCAAAAGAAGAAATTGCTCCTAATGAGCAATTTCTCCTTTTGTCACAATGTGTTCTACTCTATTCAATTTTCATCCTATTTTTATAGAGATGATCCATATTTTTTCAAATTCCTCTGCTGCAGATTTGTTGTAAGTTGGAAAGGGTTAAAGATTAAAAGTAGTGGCAGTAGTAGTAGTAGTAGTATTTGAACCTGTTATAGAATATTCAGAAGTGGTAGTAGTAATAGTATTTTTATTATTCAATTCAATTGAAGACTTGATCACTGGAAAAACTGAATTTCCAATGAGCCAACACAAATCCTTTTCACGGATTAGCTGAGCTGTTTTCACTGTTCGCAGATTTAGAATGATCCCCCAATGCTCATATTTAATCTCTTAACCCTTTCCCATATACAATATATAGTATGGTAACTTTCTATAATGAAATATTACTTATTGAATGAAGTCGAAAACATTGTGACAAAAGGAGAAATTGATCAAAATGAAGATGTCTGCAAATGGGAAAGGATTAATTGTTTGAACACATCAATGGCGTCACGCAAAACAAATATAACAAGATGAATTTGTCTATTGATTACAGGTTTTTGTTGCATGCTGTTGTTACTGTTTCTATTGATTACGGGTTTGTGTTGTATGTTGTTGTTACCTTGTCTATTGATTACAGGTTTGTGTTGTATGTTGTTGTTATCTTGTCTATTGATTACAGGGTTGTGTTGTATGTTGTTGTTATCTTGTCTATTGATTACAGGGTTGTGTTGTAGGTTGTTGTTATCTTGTCTATTGATTACAGGGTTGTGTTGTAGGTTGTTGTTATCTTGTTTATTGATTACAAGTTTGTGTTGTATGTTGTTGTTATCTTGTCTATTGATTACAAGTTTGTGTTGTATGTTGTTGTTATCTTGTCTATTGATTACAAGTTTGTGTTGTATGTTGTTGTTATCTTGTCTATTGATTACAAGTTTGTGTTGTAGGTTGTTGTTATATTGTCTATTGATTACAAGTTTGTGTTGTATGTTGTTGTTATCTTGTCTATTGATTACAAGTTTGTGTTGTATGTTGTTGTTATCTTGTCTTTTGATTATAAGTTTGTGTTGTATGTTGTTGTTATCTTGTCTATTGATTACAGGGTTGTGTTGTAGGTTGTTGTTATCTTGTCTATTGATTACAGGGTTGTGTTGTATGTTGTTGTTATCTTGTCTATTGATTACAGGGTTGTGTTGTAGGTTGTTGTTATCTTGTATATTGATTACAGGGTTGTGTTGTAGGTTGTTGTTATCTTGTATATTGATTACAGGGTTGTGTTGTATGTTGTTGTTATCTTGTCTATTGATTACAGGGTTGTGTTGTATGTTGTTGTTATCTTGTCTATTGATTACAGGGTTGTGTTGTATGTTGTTGTTATCTTGTCTATTGATTACAAGTTTGTGTTGTATGTTGTTGTTATCTTGTCTATTGATTACAAGTTTGTGTTGTATGTTGTTGTTATCTTGTCTATTGATTACAGGGTTGTGTTGTAGGTTGTTGTTATCTTGTCTATTGATTACAGGGTTGTGTTGTAGGTTGTTCACTTGTTGTTATCTTGTCTATTGATTACAGGGTTGTGTTGTAGGTTGTTGTTATCTTGTCTATTGATTACAAGTTTGTGTTGTATGTTGTTGTTTCCTTGTCTATTGATTACAAGTTTGTGTTGTATGCTGTTGTTATCTTGTCTTTTGATTATAAGTTTGTGTTGTATGTTGTTGTTATCTTGTCTATTGATTACAAGTTTGTGTTGTATGTTGTTGTTATCTTGTCTATTGATTACAAGTTTGTGTTGTATGTTGTTGTTTCCTTGTCTATTAGTTACAGGGTTGTGTTGTATGTTGTAGTTACCTTGTCTATTGATTACAAGTTTGTGTTGTATGTTGTTGTTATCTTGTCTATTGATTACAAGTTTGTGTTGTATGTTGTTGTTATCTTGTCTATTGATTACATGGCTGTGTTGTAGGTTGTTGTTATCTTGTCTATTGATTACAAGTTTGTGTTGTATGTTGTCGTTTCCTTGTCTATTGATTACAAGTTTGTGTTGTATGCTGTTGTTATCTTGTCTTTTGATTATAAGTTTGTGTTGTATGTTGTTGTTATCTTGTCTATTGATTACAAGTTTGTGTTGTATGTTGTTGTTATCTTGTCTATTGATTACAAGTTTGTGTTGTATGTTGTTGTTTCCTTGTCTATTAGTTACAGGGTTGTGTTGTATGTTGTAGTTACCTTGTCTATTGATTACAAGTTTGTGTTGTATGTTGTTGTTATCTTGTCTATTGATTACAAGTTTGTGTTGTATGTTGTTGTTATCTTGTCTATTGATTACAGGGTTGTGTTGTAGGTTGTTGTTATCTTGTCTATTGATTACAGGTTTGTGTTGTATGTTGTTGTTTCCTTGTCTATTGATTACAAGTTTTTGTTGTATGCTGTTGTTATCTTGTCTTTTGATTATAAGTTTGTGTTGTATGTTGTTGTCATCTTGTCTATTGATTACAAGTTTGTGTTGTATGTTGTTGTTATCTTGTCTATTGATTACAAGTTTGTATTGTATGTTGTTGTTTCCTTGTCTATTAGTTACAGGGTTGTGTTGTATGTTGTAGTTACCTTGTGTTATCTTGTCTATTGATTACAGGGTTGTGTTGTAGGTTGTTGTTATCTTGTCTATTGATTACAGGTTTGTGTTTGTTATGTTGTAGTTACCTTGTCTATTGATTAACAGGTTTTTTAGCTCGCCAGTACGAAGTACAGGAGAGCTTATGTGTTACCCCCGGCGGGCGGTGGCGTAGACACCTAGGTTTAAGGTTTGTGTTTAAGGTTTTTCATTTGGGTTTTAAGGGTGTATACCTTTAGGAACCATTTGTCATCCATCTTACGGCAACACCTACTACAACCCGTCCTGACCCTGGGTCAAGGTCCAAGGTAATTTCTACTTGGTTCTACTTGGTTTCAGTTACAAGGTTTAAGGTTTGCGTTTAACGTTTAAACATATCACTCTGCATCACTATTATGACATATGATTGCTTTCATATTTAGTTTATACATTTAGGAACTATTGGTCATCCATCTACGCACACACTACACCCGTTCGACCCTGGTCCACAGGTCAAGGGGTCATTTCTACTTGTTCAGTTACAAGGTTTAAGGTTTGCGTTTAACGTTTAACATATCACTCTGCATTCACATTATGACATTGATTGCTTTCATATTTAGTTTATACATTTAGGAACTATTGGTCATCCATCTACGCACACCACTACACCCGTTCTGACCCTGGGTCAAGGTCAAGGTCATTTCTACTTGTGTTCAGTTACAAGGTTTAAGGTTTGCGTTTAACGTTTAACATATCACTCTGCAGTCACTATTATGACATTGATTGGTTTCATATTTAGTTTATACATTTAGGAACTATTGGTCATCCATCTGCGCACACCACTACACCGTCCTGCACCTGGGTCAAGGTCAATGTCATTTCTACTTGGTTCAGTTACAAGGTTTAAGGTTTGCGTTTAACGTTTAACATATCACTCTGCATTCACTATTATGACATTGATTGCTTTCATATTTAGTTTATACATTTAGGGAACTATTGGTCATCCATCTACGCACACCACTACACCCGTTCTGACCCTGGGTCGAAGGTCGAAGGTCATTTCTACTTGGTTCAGTTTCAAGGTTCAAGGTTTGCGTTACGTTTAACATATCACTCTGCAGTCACTATTATGACTTTGATTGGTTTCAGATTTAGTTTATACATTTTAGGAACATATTGGTCATCCATCTGCGCACACCACTACACCCGTCTGCACCTGGTCAAGGTCAATGTCATTTCTACTTGGTTCAGTTACAAGGTTTAAGGTTTGCGTTTAACGTTTTAACATATCACTCTGCATTTCACTATTATGACATTGATTGCTTTCATATTTAGTTTATACATTGAGGAACTATTGGTTCCATCTACGCACCCCACTACACCCGTCCTGACCCTGGGTCAAGGTCAAGGTTCATTCTACTTGGGTTCTGTTATATGGTTTAAGGTTTCTGTTTAACATATCACTCTGCATGGCATTATTATGACATTGATTGCTTTCATATTTAATTTATACGTTTATGAACTATTGGTAATCAAGTATACGCACACCACTACACACTTCCTGACCCTGTGTCAAGGTCAAGGTCATTTCTACTTGGTTCTGGTTACAAGGTTTAAGGTTTGCGTTTAACGTTTAACATATCACTCCTGCATTCACTATTATGACATTGATTGCTTTCATATTCAGTTTATACATTTAGGAACTATTGGTCATCCATCTACGCATTTCACTACACCGTCCTTGACCCTGGGTCAAGGTCATTTCTACGTTGGTTCAGTTACAAGGTTTAAGGTTTGCGTTAACGTTTAACATGTCACTCTGCAGTCACTATTATGACATTGATTGTTTCATATTTAGTTTATACATTTCACCAGACTATTGGTCATCCCATCTACGCACACCACCTACACCCGTCCTGACCCTGGTCAAGGTCAAGGTCATTTCTACTTGGTTCAGTTACAAGGTTTAAGGGTTTGCGTTAACGTTTAACATTTAATTTAATCTAATACCACTTTATAAACAGCACCCCTAGGCGAGCTCCATTGTCATCTGTCAATTCTTGTTGTTGTATGTGTTGTTTCATTGTCTATTAGTTACAGGGTTGTTGTATGTTGTTGTTATCTTGTCTATTGATTACAAGTTTTTGTTGTATGTTGCTGTTACCTTGTCTATTGATTACAGGGTTGTGTTGTAGCTGTTGTTATCTTGTCTATTGATTATACAAGTTTGTGTTGTATGTTGTTGTTATCTTGTCTATTGATTACAAGTTTGTGTTGTATGTTGTTGTTATCTTGTCTATTGATTACAGGGTTGTGTTGTAGGTTGTTGTTATCTTGTCTATTGATTACAGGGTTGTGTTGTAGGTTGTTCACTTGTTGTTATCTTGTCTATTGATTACAGGGTTGTGTTGTAGGTTGTTTTATCTTGTCTATTGATTACAAGTTTGTGTTGTATGTTGTTGTTTCCTTGTCTATTGATTACAAGTTTGTGTTGTATGCTGTTGTTATCTTGTCTTTTGATTATAAGTTTGTGTTGTATGTTGTTGTTATCTTGTCTATTGATTACAAGTTTGTGTTGTATGTTGTTGTTATCTTGTCTATTGATTACAAGTTTGTGTTGTATGTTGTTGTTTCCTTGTCTATTAGTTACAGGTTGTGTTGTATGTTGTAGTTACCTTGTCTATTGATTACAAGTTTGTGTTGTATGTTGTTGTTATCTTGTCTAATTGATTACAAGTTTGTGTTGTATGTTGTTGTTATCTTGTCTATTGATTACATGGTTTGTGTTGTAGGTTGTTGTTATCTTGTCTATTGATTACAAGTTTGTGTTGTATGTTGTCGTTTCCTTGTCTATTGATTACAAGTTTGTGTTGTATGCTGTTGTTATCTTGTCTTTTGATTATAAGTTTGTGTTGTATGTTGTTGTTATCTTGTCTATTGATTACAAGTTTGTGTTGTAATGTTGTTGTTATCTTGTCTATTGATTACAAGTTTGTGTTGTATGTTGTTGTTTCCTTGTCTATTAGTTACAGGGTTGTGTTGTATGTTGTAGTTACCTTGTCTATTGATTACAAGTTTGTGTTGTATGTTGTTGGTTATCTTGTCTATTGATTACAAGTTTGTGTTGTATGTTGTTGTTATCTTGTCTATTGATTACAGGGTTGTGTTGTAGGTTGTTGTTATCTTGTCTATTGATTACAGGTTTGTGTTGTATGTTGTTGTTTCCTTGTCTATTGATTACAAGTTTTTGTTGTATGCTGTTGTTATCTTGTCTTTTGATTATAAGTTTGTGTTGTATGTTGTTGTCATCTTGTCTATTGATTACAAGTTTGTGTTGTATGTTGTTGTTATCTTGTCTATTGATTACAAGTTTGTATTGTATGGTTGTTGTTTCCTTGTCTATTAGTTACAGGGTTGTGTTGTATGTTGTAGTTACCTTGTCTATTGATTACAAGTTTGTGTTGTATGTTGTTGTTATCTTGTCTATTGATTACAGGGTTGTGTTGTAGGTTGTTGTTATCTTGTCTATTGATTACAGGTTTGTGTTGTATGTTTGTAGTTACCTTGTCTATTGATTACAGGTTTTTTAGCTCGCAGTAACGAAGTACAGGAGAGCTTATGTGTTACCCCGGCGGCGGTGGCGTAGACACCTAGGTTTAAGGTTTGTGTTTAAGGTTTTCATTTGGGTTTTAAGGGTTTATACCTTTAGGAACCATTTGTCATCCATCTACGCACACCACTACACCCGTCCTGACCCTGGGTCAAGGTCAAGGGTAATTTCTACTTGGTTCTACTTGGTTCAGTTACAAGGTTTAAGGTTTGCGTTTAACGTTTAACATATCACTCTGCATTCACTATTATGACATTGATTGCTTTCATATTTAGTTTATATACATTTAGGAACTATTGGTCATCCATCTACGCACACCACTACACCCGTTCTGACCCCTGGGGTCAAGGTCAAGGTCATTTCTACTTGTTCAGTTACAAGGTTTAAGGTTTGCGTTTAACGTTTAACATATCACTCTGCATTCACTATTATGACATTTGATTGCTTTCATATTTAGTTTATACATTTAGGAACTATTGGTCATCCATCTACGCACACCACTACACCCGTTCTGACCCTGGGTCAAGGTCAAGGTCATTTCTACTTGGTTCAGTTACAAGGTTTAAGGTTTGCGTTTAACGTTTAACATATCACTCTGCAGTCACTATTATGACATTGATTGGTTTCATATTTAGTTTATACATTTAGGAACTATTGGTCATCCATCTGCGCACACCACTACACCCGTCCTGCACCTGGGTCAAGGTCAATGTCATTTCTACTTGGTTCAGTTACAAGGTTTAAGGTTTGCGTTTAACGTTTAACATATCACTCTGCATTCACTATTATGACATTGATTGCTTTCATATTTAGTTTATACATTTAGGAACTATTGGTCATCCATCTACGCACACCACTACACCCGTTCTGACCCTGGGTCAAGGTCAAGGTCATTTCTACTTGGTTCAGTTACAAGGTTCAAGGTTTGCGTTTAACGTTTAACATATCACTCTGCAGTCACTATTATGACATTGATTGGTTTCATATTTAGTTTATACATTTAGGAACTATTGGTCATCCATCTGCGCACACCACTACACCCGTCCTGCACCTGGGTCAAGGTCAATGTCATTTCTACTTGGTTCAGTTACAAGGTTTAAGGTTTGCGTTTAACGTTTAACATATCACTCTGCATTCACTATTATGACATTGATTGCTTTCATATTTAGTTTATACATTTAGGAACTATTGGTCCATCTACGCACCCCACTACACCCGTCCTGACCCTGGGTCAAGGTCAAGGTCATTTCTACTTGGTTCTGTTATATGGTTTAAGGTTTCTGTTTAACATATCACTCTGCATGCATTATTATGACATTGATTGCTTTCATATTTAATTTATACGTTTATGAACTATTGGTAATCAATCTACGCACACCACTACACACTTCCTGACCCTGTGTCAAGGTCAAGGTCATTTCTACTTGGTTCTGTTACAAGGTTTAAGGTTTGCGTTTAACGTTTAACATATCACTCTGCATTCACTATTATGACATTGATTGCTTTCATATTCAGTTTATACATTTAGGAACTATTGGTCATCCATCTACGCATTTCACTACACCCGTCCTGACCCTGGGTCAAGGTCATTTCTACTTGGTTCAGTTACAAGGTTTAAGGTTTGCGTTTAACGTTTAACATGTCACTCTGCAGTCACTATTATGACATTGATTGGTTTCATATTTAGTTTATACATTTACGAACTATTGGTCATCCATCTACGCACACCACTACACCCGTCCTGACCCTGGGTCAAGGTCAAGGTCATTTCTACTTGGTTCAGTTACAAGGTTTAAGGTTTGCGTTTAACGTTTAACATTTAATTTAATCTAAATACCACTTTATAAACAGCACCCCTAGGCGAGCTCCATTGTCATCTGACAATTCTTGTTGTTGTATGTTGTTGTTTCATTGTCTATTAGTTACAGGGTTGTTGTATGTTGTTGTTATCTTGTCTATTGATTACAAGTTTTTGTTGTATGTTGCTGTTACCTTGTCTATTGATTACAGGGTTGTGTTGTAGGTTGTTGTTATCTTGTCTATTGATTACAGGTTTGTTTTGTATGTTGTAGTTACCTTGTCTATTGATTACAGGTTTTTGTTGTATGTTGTTGTTACCTTGTCTATTGATTACAGGTTTGTGCTGTATGTTGTTGTTATCTTGTCTATTGATTACAGGGTTGTGTTGTATGTTGTTGTTATCTTGTCTATTGATTATAGGTTTTTGTTGTATGTTGTTGTTACCTTCACTATTGATCACATGTTTAGTTGTATGATGTTATTACCTTGTCTATTGATTACAGGTTTCGGTTGTATGTTGTCTATTTTAGGTTTTTTGGCAGCACTAAGTTCATTCTTGTCAGCAGCCTTGTGTACATCACCGGGGTTATCTTCAGCAACTGATACACCTCTCCTTCGCGTCTTTACTGAAAGCAAAATTAAGTTCAAACTTATGTGTGCCACATCAACCTACTTTTACCCTTTTCCACATACACAAACTCAGGAGCAGACGACTTTTAATGAATTATGCAAAAATCGGGGAAATGTCTGTAAATGAAAATATATATAATTAATGAATAAAAAATTAAAACATCGTGGTAAAAGGAGAAATTGCTCATTGTGAGCAATTTCTCCTTATGCCACAATGTTTTCAAAAGACTTCTGCAGCAGGGGCATCAGAAAGCGTCTGTATGTGGGAAAGGGGGGGTTAATCCTGCAGAGATGCAAAGGATATGCACTTGACACTCTGCCTGTTCCCTGCTCTAGAAAAAACAAAAACTTTAGCATATTTACAACACTCATTGTTATCATTGTAATACAACTACAGAATGTTCAGTTGCAGTTGCTTCACCCTTTCCCCCCATATAGATGCATCTGTAGCAGATCGTCTTTGTAAACGTTTATGACAACATTATGATAATATTAAGCAATTTCTCCCTATGCAACATTGTTTTAAACTCTATTAAAATTCGACTTTCATTTATCAAGATTTTCAAGATTTTTTCATACATAGTTTCAAAGTGGTCTGTTGCAGATTTCTTGTATGTTGGAAAGGGGGTTTAAACCCACCTGCGGATAATTGGTAATTACCAGATTAGACTGCAAAGATGCACATGGTTGTCTGGATCTACACTGATCACAAATACCTTCACCCTTTCCCACTTGCTAATGCACTTTAACCCTTTACCACCTGTAGACGCTTTCTGACGCATCTGCAGCATTAATGACTTTTGAAAACATTGTGACAAAAGGAGGAATTGCTCAAAACAAGCAATTTCTCCTTTTGACACAATGTTTTCAACTTTTTGCAGCAATTATACCTACAATTATAGAGATTCCCATATTTTTTAGTAGACATTTTCAAAGTCATCTGCTGCAAATTTGTTGTATGTAGGAAAGGGTTAACGCATATATGCAGCAGATGACTTTTGAAAACATTATTTCACAAGAATAATTTTCCTCATCATGAGCAATTTCCCTTTTGTCACAATATGTTCAACTCTATTCAATAACTATATTTTCATTTACAGTGAATTTGCACATTTTTTAGCCTAGACAATTTCAGACATGCATCTGTTGCAGATTTGGTATGTGTGGGAAAGGGTTAAGGTTGTTTTTCCTGGTCTTAGCAATGCACATGTGGCATTTTGCAGAAATAAAGATTTCAGAACTGGGAAAAGTTGCCAGTATCTAAAGCTAGGATAAAGTTCATATAAACTTATATTCAGACCGTTGATAAACCTCTTAATATTTACCCTTTTACATGATATGCTAGGCTAACATCTTAGTAATAAATGTAACGTATGGAAGATGGAAAGAATGATTTTAATACAGAATTGAAAACATTGCGGAAATAGAAAAAATTGCTCAATTTGAGCAAATATTTCTTATTTTCCCAAAGTTTTCCAAAGTTGTCTGCTTCAGGGAGATCAAAAGTCATCAGTATCTTTAAAAGTGAAATAAGAAGCCACAAGACACTAAACTTCATGTTCATAAGGTTTAACGCTTTCTCACTTAAATACGCAATTTGACCCATCTGCAGCAGGTAACTTAACCCTTTCCCTCATACAACAATTCTGCAGCAGACGACTTTGAACATATGTTGTCAAAAAATCAAAAATCTCTATAATTGAATGGATAACCTATGACAAAAAGGGGAAAACATTGTGGCAAAAGGAGAAATTGCACGTTTTGTGCAATTTCTTCTTTTGTCACTATGTTTTTAAAAAGCCGTCTGCTGCAGAGGCGTCAGAAAGCGTACATATGAGGGAAAGGGTTAAGAAAACAAAAAAGAAGTTATTGCTCATGATCGATTCTTCTTTTGACACAATGTTTCACTTTTCTATTCAGTAAAATCTACTCCCATTCTTAGAGATTGTTTCATTTTTTGTCTAGAGATGTCTTAACCCTTTCCCTCATACAACAATTCTGCAGCAGACAGACAACTTTGAACATATATTGTCAAAAAATAGAAAATCTCTATAATTGAATGGGTATATATATCCTATGACTAAAAGTGGAAAACCTTGTGGCAAAAGGAGGAATTGCTCGTTTTGAGCAATTTCTTCTTTTGTCACTATGTTTTCAAAAAACCATCTGCTGCAGAGGCGTCAGAACGCGTCTATATGAGGGAATGGGTTAAAAGTTGTCTGGTACAGATTTGTGGTAAGTGGGTACATCAAATATTTCTCATTTAAACTTCCTATTTGTCCACTAAAACCCTTTGTAGAGGGTACAAAAGAGAATTATGTTCTTAACAAGCATTTCTAATACGTACCCACAACATTGCAGTATAGATACATGTTTTTTTTTTAAATGTTACAATTACACCCCTTGTGAGAGCCCCGGATTGAAGGCCGGATTGAAAGCCATAGGAAGGCTATTACTAGTGGAGACCATTGATTTATTGGGAATAGCAGCATCCTAAAAAATCTCCTGGAGAAAATACAGAAAGTACTCCTCATATGCCTTGAAATGGAATTTGTAAACCTGGGAATGAATCCATATTAGCAAATAAAAAGACGATTGAAAACATTGCTGAAATAGGAAAAAGGACTCAAAGCAAAAGTCTTCTTTAACACAATGTTTTGACTGTGTAACAAAATCATTCTTTCAAATTTCATGTTGTACCTGTAATAAATAGTCATTTCTAAAATGGCAAATCACAATACTACCGTCTTAACCCTTTCCCACAAGCATAATTATGCATTTTGACACATTAGCAGCAGTCAACTTTTAAAAACATTTTGGCAAAAGGAAAACAATTCTCCACCATTTACAACTCTATTCAACAATACAACTTTCATTTACAAAGATTATCTCTATTTAAATCTACATTTTTGAAGATGTTTTCTTCAAATTAATCAGTTTGTGTGAAAGGGTTAAAAATCATATTGAACTGTTTGTAAAGAGGTTCACAACAGAACTTAACCCTTTCCCACCTGCAGACGCATTTTGACGCAATAGCAGCAGATGTCTTTTGAAAACATTGTGGCCAACAATTAAGATATCTTTTATGGAGATTTTTCAGGCTTTTGTCGCTATGTTTTCAAAGTCATCTGCTAGAGTTTGTTGTATGTGGGAAAGGGATAAAGCAGGTTCACTTGCACACAACTAGATTTTGGACCCTTTCCCACTTACAGACACATATCAAGGTTATCTTCATCAGATGGCTTCATTTATACAGATTTTCCATATTTTTCCCTAGATGTTTTCAAAGTATTCTTCTGCAGATGCATTATATTATGCCTTTCCCACATACAACACATCTGCAGCGAAGACTTTAGAACCATCTAGAGAAAACACAGAAAATCTTTGTAAAATTATGTATAGTTATACTGAAAAAAGTTGAAAACATTGTGGCAAACCGAGAAAATTTTTGTTTTGAGCAATTTATACTTTTGTCACAATGATTTCAAAAGTCGTCTTCTGCAGAGGCGGCAGAAAGCATCTATATGAGGGAAAGGGTTAAGGGGAAGGAATTTAACCTGTTTAAACCCTCAATATAATTGTGTTGCTGTGGAAGATTATAAAGCTTGAAGCATTTAGAAACAGCTCATGATGACAATTCTAATCAACCTTACCCCTTTCCTTCATACGACAATTCTGCAGCAGACTACTTTGAACATATTTTGTCAAAAAATAGAAAATCTCTATCATTCAATGGAAAACCTATAACTAAAAGTGCAATTTCTTCTTTTGTCACTATGTTTTCAAAAAGCTGTCTGCTGCAGAGACGTCAGAAAGCGTCTATATGAGGGAAGTTACCATGCCATTACGTACTTGACAATATTTACCCATCCCAAACACAACAAATTTGAGCAACTCATCTGCTGCTGTGATCACATCAAAATGGGACTGCAAGTCACTGACAGTTTGTTATTTTTATGTAAATTTATTTGGATAAAATCCATGTTTGTTTATGGTGGGATAAATGACACATAATTTAATTTTGGTGAACATCATAATATTATAAATTTAGTCAAGGTCAGGGGAACATTGTCAACTAATACAGATAACCCTTCCCCACATACAGATGCATTCTGATATGCCTCTGCAGCAGATGACTTTTGAAAACATTGTGACTTTTGAAAATTGGTCATAAAAAGCGTGTTTCTCCTCTAGCCGACACAATGTTTTCAACTTTTTTTCAATAATTATTATTCCTTTATTAATAGAGATTTTCTATAGTGTTTTTTTGTGCCTAGAAGTTTTCAAAGACGTCGGCAGCAGATTTGTTGTATATGGGAAAGGGATAATATATAAAGTGACAGCAGCATATGACCCTTAAAAACAAGAATGTGGGAAAAGGAAAATATTCTCATATCTATAAATTTCTTCTTTTCCATATAATGTTTTCAACTCTGAATCAAAATCATACTTCAAATTTTAACCCTCTCCCACATATAGACGCTTTCTGATGCCTTCGCAGCAGACGACTTTTGAAAACAATGTGACAAAAGAAGAAATTGCTCAAAACGAGCAGTATTTCCTTTTTGCCACAATGTTTTCAACACTATTTAATAGTAAAACTTTCATTTATTGAGATTGCTCAAGTTTAAGTCAATAAGTTTTGAGAGTCGTCTGCTTCAGAATTGTCACAAGTGGGAAAGGGTTAAAAACAACATTTTCTTCCTCACAAGGTCCTGTTTTCTAAGCATACAACTATAATAATAGCATGTATTGCTGGTTAAGGGTTAATTAGCTGCCAATAGGATCGGATATTTAGAGAAATAGCATTACTGGAAATGTAAATGCCCTTTTAATACTCCAATACGGATATCTAGAGAAATATAGCATTACTTGAAATGTAAATGCCCTTTTAATACTCAGTATTCCTTTGTACATAGACCAAATGTCCTGTAGTCTCATTTCCCAATGGTTATTATTGCAATATTCTGGGAAAAGCAGTAATATAACCTTTCCCTTTATGGATTTGAATGTTGTCATCTATGAAGCAAAAAATTTGTTACCCTTCCCTAATGAAGATGATTATATTTATTATGAGATAATATTATACAACATTTATAAAAATTTGTGGAATAAAGAATAACGGGTTAAATACACAGCATTTAGCATGTCTTGTTTTTCAACACAGCAAGTCTGTTCTCAATCTGTATATTATACTCAATATCCACTATTTTAACCCTTTCCCTCATATGACAATTCTGCAGCAGACGACTTTGAACATATTTTGTCAAAAAAAAAGAAAATCTCTATAATTGAATGGATAACCTATGACTAAAACTGGAAAATATTGTGACAAAAGGAGAAATTGCTCGTTTTGAGCAATTTCTTCTTTTGTCACAATGTTTTCAATAAGCCGTCTACTGCAGAGTCGTCAGAAAGGGTCTATACGAGGGAAAGGGTTAGTTTGTCCAGACATTCAGCTCTTGTTCATGCTTTGTAAATTTGTAGAACATTCTTACAATAACATTACGAGTAAAGGATTAATAGAAGTTATAGCTGACTAAATGGATTTGTGTCACTAGTTCCTGGGCTTAATGAGATATTTTATTTCTATGCATATTCAGCCCATTACCAAATAAAGCCACTTTCAGACTTTCCTAATTGAACATCACATGGAAACCTGGGTTTGCATTCAGCAAACATTTCAGAATTAACCTTTTCCAACATACAACTTTGAAAACATCAAGTTAACAAGAGTACCGCAAACGGTACATAATATGCCCGTCAGGAACTTCTTTGTAACTTTCCATATTGTTTGTTTGTAAAAAGTTAATAAAGTCGTTCAGGAATAAGTTGTTAAAGAATAATGGGAAACTATGAAAAATACATAACTCATGCAGAAATTGACAAATATTTTAAGTCCAAAAAGGGGCATAACTCATTCAAAAATTGACGAAATCAGAGGAAATGTGAACTTGATCTGTGACACATGATTACAAAGCCATATACAAAATTTCAGGTCAATAGCTCAAAGTATGTAGGAAAAAAGTGCGGAAAACCAATATTCTAAGTCCAAAAAGGGGCATAACTCATTCAAAAATTGACGAAATTCGAGGAAATGTGAACTTGATTACAAAGCCGTATACATAATTTCAGCTCAATACATCAAATCATGTAGAAAACAAGTGTGGAAAACAAATATTCTAAGTCCAAAAAGGGGCATAACTCATTCAAAAATTGACGAAATCCAAGGAAATATGAACTGGATCTGTGACACATCACTACAAAGCCTTATACAAAATTTCAGCGAAAAACCGGAATGGACGGACAGACGGACGGACGGACGGACATGACCATACCATAATACGTACCGTTTTTAAGAAACGGTCGTATAAAAAGGTTTCAGTCATATCGAGGCGACCAGTTCACCTACTCATGTGTTTCCTGATTTTTCCTAACCAGTACATCACACAACATACTTTCCAAGCAACTGGCTGCTTTTCCACATAGACTGTGGTGAAAGACGAATGACACATGTCACAGTGACTTTTGTCAAATGTCGGCAAGAATGTTGGCCGAGCTGGGATTCAAACTCACAACCCCTGGAGTGACAGCCCGCGTATATTAGCTACCGACTGAGCTACCGGGGCTCGGCTTGTGACAAAAGGAGTAACTTCTCCTTTTGTCACAATGCTTTCAAAAGTTGTCTGCTGCAGAGGCATCAAAAATAATCTGAAATGAGGTTAACTATTATTTAAACTTTCCAGAATAATCTGCAAAGTAACATCATATCTGATTGGTTTAGCAATATGGAATCAGAATTTGTGTTATTCTTTGAATGTAGAACAAGAATTAGAATAATTGGTGACTATAATGGCCCCGGAATTCAACCGTCATTAGCTACAGACACACCCTTTCCTACATGCAGCTGCATTTTGGCATTTACAGCAGAACACTTTTATAATGAGCCATTTCTTCTATTTCCATATTGAGAGCTTTTTTAACCCTTTCCCTCATATAGACACTTTCTGACGCCTCTGCAGCAGACGGCTTTTTGAAAACATAGTGACAAAGGAAGAAATTGCACAAAACGTGCATGTTTCCATGTTTTGACAAAATACGTTCAAAGTCGTCTGCTGCAGAATTGCCGTATGAGGGAAAGGGTTAACAGCGCATTATGATACATACCATTCTGTTTATTTACATTGGCTGGCGCTGCTAAAGCACTTACAGTCTGACCTTGACCTCTTCGTGACCTTGTGCTCATTCTTTACCTCTGAAAAAGAGAGTAAGACACATTTAATTGAAGTATGATAATATAATTATGATCCACATTTTTTGTACAAAATTTAAGGCTTAGTAAAAAAAAACAGTCTTTAACACTCTCTCACATGCAGACAAATGTTGACAAATGTGAGGCAGACAACTTGAACTCACTGTCATAAATAGAGAAAATTGGTCATCAAGAGCAATTCCTTCTTTTGTCACAAGCATCTGTATGCAATAATTATACTTTCTTTAATATATGTATACATTTTCCTTAGATCTTTAGTATGTCGTCTGCTGCAGATCTGATGTAAAATGGTTAAAGGCATACTATAGCGCTTAAGAAGTATAAAAACCAATTCATCATATAGCCTATAGGTAAATGGAGGTTCTATATATACTTGTCAATTAAAAGCAAAATTGAAAACGTACAAACCCTAACAGCATTATTGTTATCTTTTCTGAAATAGATGTATTTAACTACCACAAGGTGAACAAACTGTTGAATTGCTGCCAGCTTTTTAAGGTTTGTTTACAAAAATACAACAGAAATCCCCTTACAAAAAGCAGTTTCTGACAACACACTTCCGATAAACTGGTAATTAGCTAACGCTACACTGACATCTAACTGTCTTCAAAAAATACTCTCTGACAATTCACTGAGATCTATTGTGTTTCACACTGGTATGATTTTTTTTCTTCTGGAAATACACTGACAGAAACTTTCAGTCTATTGCCAGTTTCTGACATCAGACTGTTAGTACAACTGGTTATAGACTGATAAGAATCTGTTGCAAGAGGTGATATGACTACACACTGACAATAACCTGACACTAGCATGTGTAGGAAAACAGACTTGACATTAGACTGACAATAAAAAACTTTAAATCTAAGTTACTGTTAGTATCTGAATATTAACTGACAAAAGAAGGACATTAAGCTGGTAATAAATAACATGTGTTACATTTTTGCTTGAGGTCTGATAATAGACAGACGATAATCATTTCTTCAACAAACTTGTACACTGACAATGCACTGGCAAGAAAAAACAACAACAACAACAACATCATCAACAACAACAACATTTTTCAAAATGGAGGATTTCAATGACATGTGATGGTTAAATTTCGGCAATGTTTTCGCAAAACACTTGGCTCTCATGGATTGTAATCAAATATTTTGTGAAGTGACTTGTAAATAACTTTTTTACACATCTAAGTGATAAATTCAGACAAAATAAACATTAAATAAACATTAAATGGAGCATGCAGGCACCGAATTTAGTTGTAGAAGCTTTGAGTTACCTCTTTATGTTTTGATTTTTCTTTCTGCCAGAGCCATAAAAAAGTTGAGGATTTTTTAAAGAATTTATTAACACCTGCTTATTGGTGGAAGCCAAAGAAGACATCAAAAAATGTTTTGTGGAATAAAAGTCATGAACGACAAGTGTAGGCCACCAAAGGAAAGCAAAAAGAACTGGACTATTATGATAGGGAAAGATATCTACTCTCCAAACAACTTTGAAATTTATACAAGGACTAACAATCTGTGTAGAACTTTGGTTATTCACTTGCTACTATACTATCAATCAGGTTATTGATTTAGGGCCATCTGGGCTCTGTTGTTGATGTAATGTCAGTGTGTTGCCAACTACTGAAATCATTTTATTAATTCCCAGCTATTGTTAGTATCATGTTATTGTGTTGCCAGTGATATTGTTACAGCCAGGATTCTGTCAGTGCGAAACCAGTGTAAATGTAATGTCAGTGCATTGTCAGCTGGTTTAAAATTTAATGTCATGTAAAATCTGACGATAGACTGGTTATACCCTAGCAATAGACTAAAAAGGCCAAAATCTAGGCTTATGTTAGTGTGATGTCATTGTGTTGCCAGACAATATGTTAATGTCAGTTTGTTGTTTGTGTGTTGTCAGTTCATTCTTGTGAGGAACTCTTCAAATTTGGAGAAAATGCAACACTTTAATGACTCAATTATAACTCTAGAAATATAAATTTATGCATTATTTGATCTGACAATAAACTGGTTTTTGCTGGTAATACACTAACTGCATGACCTACAATAAACTGGTTTTCAACTGACAACAGACTGAATCAGTGTAATGTCAGATTGGGTAATAGACTGATAAATGACTGGAAAGAAGCTGAAGTTTAGCTGGCAAGAACATGGCAATACACTGATAATACACTGACGATGTACCCAATTTCCGTAAGGGAGTCATGTCACTCAGTCATCTATCATGTAAAAATCGCATGCGGCATGCAGAGATAAAGAAGTTGTGTTTTAATTGCCATGTATATATTGATGGTTTCATGCAAAACGGTTGTAACTACATCTTGAACAAAATGTAGTTACAACTGTTTTGCATGAAGCCATAAATATATAATTATATAGAACCTCCGTTTACCTATATGATGTATTGGTTTTTCTAATTTTTAAGCGCTAGTATACCTTTAACTAAATCTTACTGTAAACCAGATTCAGTGGTCTGCTTCTAACCCTTTCCCACATACACAAATCTATATCAGATGACTATGAAAACATCCAAACAATTAAATTTATTGAAAATCTCTATAAATAAAAGTTTCATTATTGCAATAATAACAAGAGGGCCAAGATGGCTTTAAATCGATCACCTGAATGATAGTAAATTAGAGGCAAATATTTAACTGCAAATATCTGTGAAAATTTGATCAGGAGTTCAAATGAAACTGCAAGGAGTGGACACTCAGTTAAAGAAATAGTTTATCAGTAAAAGCCATTTGTATCTTGAAATCTAACAAGAACTATAATAAGAATGGAATTATAAAGTTTTGTAATTTTGCACCTTTCCTGATGCGGCTTTGCTGCCCTGTGTGTCAACGAAATCAATATGGCTTGAATAGTTATTGTAGAGAGTCACTCAAAGAACATTTCTGCCAAATTATCTTGGATTCTGACAAATGGATTATGGAGATGGTGGTTTTTAAAGTTTGGGCATTTTTTCACAATTTCTGATGCCGCAGCAACAAAAGTTCTACACAGAATGTAAGTCTTTGAACAATTTTAAAAGAGGACCATCAAAAGAACATTCCTGTGAAATAACGTTGAAATTGGTCAAGTGGAATGGTAGGAGTTGTCATTTGTAGCTAAAAGTTCAATTTACCCCTTTTGTATTGACGTGAGGTTGCTATGATTTTGTAACCAATCAATACGGCTTGAACAAATTAAGTAGAGGATCACTGAAGTAAGATTCCTATTAAATTTTCTTAATATCAGACCTAAAAAATGGAATTTCCAAATTTTATCATTTTGCCCCTTTTCTGATGCCTCCTGACTGCCATGCTTTTCAACCAAACAGTATGACTTGAACAATCTTTGTAGAGGGTCACCCAAGGAACATTTCTACTAAACTATATTGGAATCTGACATGCAGATTCAGAGGAAAAGATTTTTAAAGTTTGGACATTTTGCCCACTTTCTGATGCCGCAGCAACCAAAGTTCTCAAAAGAAATTAAATCATTGAAGAATTTGGAAAGAGGGCCACCAAAGGAACATTCCTGGGTCCTGTGGTTTAGGAGATGATGTTTACAGCTAAAAGTTCATGCCGGATGATTTTGTCCCTTTTCTAATGCCTCCTGACTGCCATGTTTTTCCACCAAACAGTATACCTTGAACAAGCTTTGTAGAGGGTCATCCAAGGAACATTTCTAGCAAACTATATTGATATCTGACATGCAGATTCAGAGGAGAAGATTTTTAAAGTTCGGACATTTTGCCCCCTTTCTGATGCCACAGCAACCAAAGTTCTCAATGGAATTTAAATCTTTGAACAATTTTGAAAGAGGGCCACCAAAGGAACATTCCTGTGAAGTTTGGATGAAATTGGTCCTGTGATTCAGGAGGAGATGATGTTTAAAGTGTTTTTATACAAGAAAACCTTTTACAATATACCCTGGTGGAGGGTTAAAATTACCCAAGCAACAAGTGTGCAAAATTATTTTTAAATCAGGCCAGTACATTTGGGCGAGAAGATTATATACAATTGTTCATTATACATATATAGACCAAGCCCAATGGATTTGAATAATGTGAACAGCATTGGTAGGGGGTTACCCAAGGAAGATTTGTGCCAAATTATGTTCAAATCATGCCGGAACTTTTGGACAAGAAGATTTTCACTATAACTTCACATATAAAGCCCCTTCCCCTGGAGGCCATCCTTTTAAACGAAGCGAATAATTTGAACAATCTTGGTATTTCAAATTAGGCCAGTACTTTTGGACAAGAAAATTTAAGCTATCACTATACATATATAATGAAAACAAGCTCCTCCCCCTGGCAGCCATGATTTTCAACAGATCTGAATAATTTGAACCATCTTGGTAGAGGGTCACTTGAGGAACATTTGTACAAAACATTTTAATTGAGCCTGTACTTTTCGCCAACAAGATTTTAAATGTTTTTGCATTTTTCACTTCTTCTGATGCCGCAGCAACCAAAGTTCAGCATGGAATTAAATTCTGAAAGAGGACCACCTAAGGAACATTCCTGTGAAATTATTTTAAATTTTGTTTATTGGTTTAGGAAGAGATGTTGCTTGTAGAAAATGTGAACAGACAGACAGATGACAACAGTGCGGTGAGTGATCACAATAAAGCTTACCCCACACTTCATGCTGAAGGTGAGCTAAAAAGTCATGGTAGGATTGATAAACCTTTTCTCGTTATGTGATAAGTCTGCAGCAGACAACTTTGAAAACATTTCATTGAAATCCTTGAAAATCTCAATGAATTCAAGTATAATTATTAACCCTTTCCCGCATATATATATCATGAGCAATTTCTCCTTTTGCCACAATGTTTACAAAAGCTGTCTGCAATTGGGAAAGGGTAAACCCTTTCGCATTAAGGTGCATCAGCAGCAAATAACTGTGAATACAATCGAAGCAAAACTAAAGAACAATTGTATAAATCAAATTGTAATAATTGATTGAATAAAGATGGAAAAATTGCTGCAAAAGTAACATTGCTCATTACGATGTCTTGTCTGCGGCAGATTCGTTGTAGGTGGGAAACTGTTTAACCCTTTCCCTCATACAACAATTCTGCAGCACACAACTTTGAACGTACTTTGTCAAAACATAGAAAATCTCCATAATTGAATGGATAACCTATGACAACAAGAGGGCAAAGATGGCCCTACATCGATCACCTGATCATTTGTCTGCGAATGTAAACTGCATGGAAGGGACAGTCATTTTGCCCCTTTTCTGATGCCTCCTGAATGCCACGTTTTTCAACCAAACAGTATGCCTTGAACATTTCTACTAAACTATATTGGAATCTGACATGCAGATTCAGAGGAGAAGATTTTTAAAGTTTTGACATTTTGCCCATTTTCTGATGCCGCAGCGACCCTGGCAACCATGTTTTTCAACGGATAGGACATATTTAAACAACCTTGGTAGAGGGTGCTCCAAGGAACATTTGTGCAAAATATTATTTTCAAATCTGGCTAATACTTTTGGACAAGAAGATTTTTAAAGTTTTAACAAGGCCTATATAAGGAAAACATTAGCTTCGCCCCCCTGACAGACGACGGACAGACGACGGACAAAAAATTATCAGAATAGCTCACCTTGAGCCTAAATTGTCTCTACGTAATCTAAAAAGTGGAATACATTGTGGCAAAAGGAGAAATTGCATGTTTTGTGCAATTTCTTCTTTTGTCACTATGTTTTCAAAAAGCTGTCTGCTGCAGAGGTGTTAGAAAGCATCTATGAGGCAAAGGGTTAATCATTGGGCAATGGGGAAATCAAATAATTTACAATGCTTTCTCTCTGCTTCATTGATTTGACAGAGAATACATTATCACTTTTTCTTACAAAGTTAAGTACATGTAGCTTAAGTATTACTACTGTATAGCACTTAAAAGTATATCAGCATTTTCTAAGTATTTAACCCTTTCCCACATTCAGCAAATCTGCAGCAGATGACTTTGAAAACATCCAGGCAAATATTTGGAATATATAGATCTTTGAATGTGAGTAGAATTATTGAATGGAGTATAAAACATGGTTGCAAAAGGAGAAATTGCTCATCATGAGCAATTACTCCTTTTGCGACCATGATTTAAAAAGTCGTCTGCTGTGAATGCGGCTGCAAGTGGAAAAGGGTTAACAAATACCGCAGCAGACGACTATGAACAAATATTAAGGCAAAGTCATACAAAATCTCTATGAATGTGCATAAGGAAAAATTTATTAAAAAGGATTTGAAAACATCATGAGCAATTTCTCCTTTTACCAAGATGTTTTAAAAAGTCATCTGCAGCAGGTGTTTAAATGCATCTATAAGTGGAAAGGGTTAAATAATGAAAACATTTATTTACTTTTACTGTCCAATGTAGAACTTAATTTCATGCACATTAAATTTACTTATATCAGAATGCAATACCAATGTTATTTGGACTACTGCCATGTCCTATGTTGTGCAAAGCTGTAATACATGATTGTATTTTCATGATTATAATCTAATAATTTTCCTTCCAACGTTAAACTTAGTGATGCTTATCTCGCAATGTTAATTTTGATCAATCAATTCAGACATTTGAATAAAATTTATTATAAGCATTTTATCTCTGCAGGAAGGCGGAAATTTTCTATATTATGTAAACATTTCTATTTGATGAGAAATATACTATTATATAAGTATCCTATATTTGTTTTCCTATAAAGCATTGACGTCAGTCAACAGAGGAAGTAGATATCACCTTAAAGTAAGTTAACCCTTTCTCACGTAAAACAATTCTGCAGCAGAAGACTTTAAAAGAATATTACACAAAATGGAAAATCTCTTATTTAAAATGAAAACAGTTGAAAACATTGCAGCTGAAGGAGAAATTGCTTATGATGCCAAAGTTTTTCAAAAGTCGTCTGCTGCAGAGGCGTCAGAAAGTGATTGTATGTGGGAAAGGGTTAACAGTTATAATATGATATCGTCAATTCCATATTAGTACAAAATTCCATATTGCTTGATTTCCAACCCCATAATTATATACTTAACCCTTTCCCTCATATAGACGCTTTCGGACGCCTCTGCAGCAGACAGCTTTTTGAAAACATAGTGACAAAAGAAGAAATTGCACAAAACGTGCAATTTCTCCTTTTGCCACAATGTTTTCCACGTTTTGTCATAGGTAATCCATTCAATTATAGAGATTTTCTATGTTTAGACAAAATACGTTCAAAGTCGTCTGCTGCAGAATTGTCGTATGAGGGAAAGGGTTAAACCATTCCCTTCCCTGAGACAACAATTCTGCAGCGGACAATCTCTATATATATTAGCCGAAATATAGAAAATCTCTATATATATATATATGGAAGTAAAATTATGTTTAGCGTTGAAGTAGAAAAATATCATTATGTGTAATTTCATTTATGGGCCAATGTTTTCAAAGGTCATCTGCTGCAAAGGCGGCCGGAATAAGTCTGCATGTTGGAAAGTGTTAAAGAGATGTCTCATTTCATGGACTGTTTTACTCCTTATTCATTTTGTTAAAACCCTTCATGTTTCTTATACATCCGGACAGTGTGTGACTCGGTAAAATTCTTGGAATGAAATCTTACACCTACACAAAACTATAAATAAGTTCATTTATACAGCCACTTAGGCTTAACCCTTTCCCACATACAACAAATCTGTTGGGACGACTGTAAATATCTAGGCAGAAATAAGGGATATCTCTGTATATCATTACTTATTTATTACAGTATAATTATTGAATCGAGCCGATAACATTGTGGCAAAAAGAGAAATTTCTCACCATTAGCAATTTCTCTTTTTGCCACAATGCTTTCAAAAGTTGTCTGCTGAAGGTGTTGGAATACTTCTTCATGTTTAATCCTTTCCCTAATACAGACACTTTCTGACGCCTCTGCAGCAGAAAAATATTGAAATCATTGTTGCAATTGCTCATGATGAGCAATTTCTCCATTTGCCATAATGATTTCAACTCTATTCAATAATCATACTATCAAATTATCAATAATGGAGATTTTCTACATTTTATACTTGATAATTTCAAAGTCGCCTGCTGCAGATGTATTGTACGTGGGAAAGGGTTAAGAGATGTCATTTGAAACTGAGTGTTTTTAAAACAGCCAGACTGTGAAGCTTGGTAAAATTCTTGGAATACAGTAATTCTACACCTTATCAAAATTATTTATAAGCGCATTTACTGTTGTGGCTTATTACTCTTTAGACTATTAGTACTCCCACATATACAGAATATTTATATTTATTTATTGGGGTTTTACGCCACTTTCAACATTATTTCAGTTATATCATAGCGACAGTTCACTTATTCATGATCCCTGGGTAAACAAACCAGTACTAGGCTAGAAAATGTGCCTTGCCCAAGGGCACTCCACAATGACCGTAGTGCCGCGACTGGGGATCGAACCCGGGACACCCGGTTTCGAAATCCCCGACGCTAACCACTCGGCCACAGCGGATTCCCCCCACATACAGAATGTTTTCTGATATCTCTGCAATAACTTTTTGAAATCTCCTTTTGCCACAATTTGTTCAACTTTATTCAATATTGGTTCTTACATTTATAGTTATCATATCTTTCACTTTATGTTTTCAAAGTCATCTGCCTCGAGCCCCAGTAGCTCAGGTGGTAGTGATGCGGGCTCTCTTTCAAGGGTTAGTGAGTTTGAACCCCAGCTCAGCCAACATTCTCTCAGACGTTTGACAAAAGTCACTGTGACAAACATCATTCGTCTTCCACCAATTGGCTCACAGCCAATGCAGAAGAGCAGCGAGTTTCTTGGAAAGTCAGTTGTATAGAATAATGGTGTGGGATGAAGCCAGGAAACACATGAGTGTGTGAACTGGCCAGTGTAATATGACCGATAAATGGTTGAAACTGGCATTTAACCCCACTCAATCAATCAAGCTGTCTGCTGCAAATTTGTTGAATGAGGGAAATTGTTAACCATTTCAAATTTTCAGATAATTTTAACCCTTTCCCTCATATAGATGCTTTCTGACTCCTCTGCAGCAGACGGCTTTTTGAAAACATTGTGACAAAAGGAGAAATTGCAGCAATTTCTCCTTTTGCCACAATGTTTTCCACTTTTACTCATAGGTTATAATTTTATATATCCATTCAATTAAAGAGATTTTCCATTTTTTGACAAAATAAATTCATCTGCTGCAGAATTGTCGTATGAGGGTAAGGGTTTAACACCTCTAGTCTACAAAAGACAACATTTGTTGCAATTACTTATTTTATATTCCCAATTTTCTCAAAATAAGTAATTTAATGGCTTCGATTTTCTTTTCCCTTTTATCAGTTTGTAATAGTCTATAATCACCTACAAGATATAAATGGGTCTGAAAAAGTAATCAATAATATGTCTTTACATTCAAGTAAAATTATTAGACCATTGTTAATTGCCTTTTATTGAAGTACCCTTTTCTTCAATATTACATCCTTTGTTATATCTGTAACATTTGAAATATTAGAAATAAATTTTGATACCAAATTGAAAACACTTTTAGAAAAGGAGAAAATTTAGCTTAAAAATTTGTTTTTAATTAACAATATCTCCTTTTCAAAATGTGTCTGTTGAAAGAGTGTGTATCAGAGCAATTCTTGAAAAAATATATTTATGATAGGGTGTAGTAATAAAGTTAACCCTTTCCCACATACAACAAATCTGCAGCAGATAACTTCACAAAAACGTGAATAATCTCCATAAATGAGAGTTAAATTATTTAAACCATGTCATGGCCCTAAGTGCGCTCACCTGAATTATGCAATGTGATTTCTAATGCAAAAAACATCAAGACAATTATTCTGACAAAGATTCAAAATGCAACCTCCAGAGTATTAACAAGATTTTTCCTTCATTTGGCCTAGTGATCTGTATTTTGTTTACCTGATATGACCCATATTCAAACATGGACTAGATATCATCAAGACAAACATTCTGATAAAGTTTTAACTTGTTCAAAGTAAAAATGCGACCTCTGGAGTTTGAACAATATTTTCCTTTATTGACCTAGTTTCTGACCCAATCAGATCCATATTCGAACTTGACCTAGATATAATTCTGACTAAATTTCAAGCTGCTGGCTTGCAGAATGTTAACAAGATTTTCCATCAATTTGGCCTAGTGACTTACTTTTTGACTAGGCATAACCTGTATTCAAGCCTGGCCTAGATAGCATTAAGATAAACTAAATTTGAAGCGGCTGGAGCAAAAAATGCGACTTCTACAGTGTTAACAAAATTTTCCTTCAATTTGGCCTAGTGACTCAGTTTTTGAACAGACATGACAATATTCGAACTTAGCCTATCATCAAGACAAATATTCTCATAAAGTTTCAACATGTTCAAGTAAAAAATGCAGCATCCAGAGTGTAAACAAATTTCCTTCAATTTGACCTAGTGACCTAATATGACCCATATTCGACCTTGACCTAGATATTATAAAGACAAACATTCTGACTAAATTTCAAACTGCTGAAGCAAAAATTGCAAACTGCTGATCGAGTTTTAACAAGATTTTCCTTCAATTTGACGTAGTGACCTATTTTTTGACCCAATATGACCCATGTTCGTACTTGACCTACATATCATCAAGACAAACATTCTGATACAGTTTCAACATGTCCAAATAGAAAAAGTGGCCTCCAGAGTGTTAACAAGATTTCGATTCTATTTGACCTAAGTTTTGGACCTTATATGGCTTTTAAGTTTTGAACATGTCCAAGATTTGATGGAGATGAATGTTCTGATAAACTTTCATGAAGATCGAATGCAAAATGTAGCTTGTAGAGTGATAACAAGAGCAATTGTTGACCATGCACACCGGAAGCCGGACAAAATGTGATCACAATAGCTCACCTTGCACTTCTTGCACATGTGTTGTATGTGGCCACCGTGGAAATGTATCCCTCTCCTACTTGCAGACCCATTTTGATGGATCTAATGAAGATAATTTTAGTAAGCATTGTGGCAAGCTTAAAAAGGGTTTTTGTGTTCAAGGTCACTGTCACCTTGTCCTTTGACCCAATCACCTCAAAATAAATAGGGTTCATCTACTGGTCAGGCCCAACCTCCAAATTAAGTTTGAGGACCATACGTCCAGGCATTGTTGAGTTATCACTCGGACAAGCTTAAAAAAGGTTTTTGTGTCAAAGGTCACTGTGACCTTGACCTTTGACCCAATGACCTCAAAATAAATAGGGTTCATCTGGTCAGGGCCAACCTCCAAGTCAAGTTTGAGGACTATAGGTCCAGGCATTGTTGAGTTCTCAGTCGGACAAGCTTCGTTTGGTCTACAGACGGACCGAAAGACATGTGCAAAGCAATATACCCCTCTTCTTCGAAGGGGGCATAATAAAGTTGAAAACATTGTGGCCAAAGGAGAAGTTGCTCATCATGACCACAATGGGTTTTTTAAAAGTGGTCTGCTGCTATTGCGTCAAAATGAGTCTGCAGGTGGAAAAGGGTTAAAAAAGTTGTCTGCTGCAGATGTGTCATAGTGTGACTGCATGTGGGAAATAGTTTAAAAACTCTTACAGATAATTTAAAACACACTGCATTAAATTTTGTATAGCACTACTTTGGAACATAATTTTTTTTTTATTTTTTTTTAATCTGGATGTTTACATTAAAAAATGAATTTAAATTCTCCTTTGCCAGCAATGTTTTCTACTTTATTCTAAAAAGGATTTCTGATATTTTCTGCCAGGGATTTTCAAAGTTGTTTGCTGCAGATAATTTCTATGACGGAAAGGGTTACATTTATACTCAATGACACAAAGTGAGTAAGAGAGCTGACAGCTGATCTGATTCCATACTTTTTTTTCACTTGATTAGATCCATTAAGTTCAAACAAAGACATTCCACAGCAAAATACATAACTAGTATTTAACCCTTCCCAAATACAGACGCTTTCAGTCGCCTCTGCAGCAGACGTCTTTTGAACAAATTGTGACAATATGAGAATTTGTTTACAACAAGCAATTTCTCCTTTTAACACAATGTTTCAACTTTTTTCAGTAGTTACACCTTCATTTATGGGGATTTCCACGTTTTTGCCTAGATGTTTTCAAAGTCATCTGATGCAGATTTGTTGTATGTGGAAAAGGGTTAACTCTTTCCATCATATAGACAAACAATTTGATGCATTTTGAAGCCGACGCCTTTTGAAATGATACCATTCTACAAAGAATTATACAATAAGGGATTATTTCAAGTTCACTATTCTGTCACAAATTTCAATTGTACTTTTATTTGTCCATACTTTCTGTTATTTTCTTCAAATAGGCATTTGTAAAAATCAATTTAGAACAAATTATCTACACAGCATAAAGGGTTTTTTCTACTACGCTATGCTGCCCATATATAGAAAGCTTACTGTGGTTTGCCCCTTTTCCATACCATTCACATAGACTTAATTGACAAAACATTATAATGTACCATAATGGAAATGACTATTCAACATTTCTAGTTTAATCCTGTTCTGAACCCTTTCCCACTTGTAGACACATTTCAACCCCTCTGCAGTAGAATACTTTTGAAAACTTTGTGGCAAAAGAAGAAATTGCTCATAATAAATGAGCAATTTCTTCTTTTGTCACAATGTTTTCTAACTCTATTCAATGATTAAACTCTCATTTTTGGACATTTTCCACATTTTGGACAAGATGTTTTTAGCTGCAGATAAGGAGGATATGTGGGAACGGGTTAAAACAACTGACATATATTACATTTACAGCTAATGATTCAACTTTTGTAGTAAAAGGAGTCAATGCCTAAAATGCCTTAACAATCATGTTCATCTCTTTTTATTTCTTTGGTTTACCAAAGAAGTATAGTTACGGGAAACTCAGGGCTAACCTCGTTAATTCCAGTTCTCATGTTGCCTACGCCTGAATGTAGTTCTACCAATATGCACTGCATTTTCAAATAATTCAGCATTATTGATAAAGAAACACAATAGTTATCTTATAAGTTGTATAGTGTCGTCTAGTTTTTGGAAAGGAATTTCGTATTGATATGTAATAGAGTGTTTTAAATAATCGAACGCGGTAGAATTGATCCTTACACTTATTTCGACCGAAGTACACACAACCGATTTGCCGATACACCGGTACCAAATGATTAGCCTACGCGCAATGTAGTACCTGATTTTAAACGCTTACGCTTGAAGTACAATCAAAGGAACCCAGTAATTGCTGAAAATTGAAAAAAATATAATTAGGATTTAATTAATCTTCAAAAGCGCATTGACATATGTATAATTGATGGTCTTTTATAGCGCAAGAATATACTAACATATGCTACCGGAAACTCCCATATGTAGTAGGTAACTTCAAATATGGGGTACGTGTTAATACCGGAATATACTGAATATACAGAAATAGACTTTAATATACTGAAATACATTTGTGTTATTACACAAATAAGCATTTTTGAATCGACTCATGGCCTTTTATATGTATCAATACCGCTTAGAGTTGTTGGTCAGTCCGATTAAAAAATGAATTAACACTACACAACAATAAAACAAGTAAAGTGTGAAATACACAATCCTGTCAAAAGGATAAAACGGGTGTAAAGTTGTCAGCTGGCAAGGTGGAATCCAAACCTGGAAAATTTCAACAAATATGAAGTAATGAAAGAAAATACTTTTCTGTGCTGTATGTCGATTCAAAACTGCTTATTTGTGTACTACACGAGTGTAATTCAGAGTATTTCGGTATATATTCAGTATATTTCGGTATATTTCAATGTATTCCGGTATTTCCCACGTATCCCGAGCGTGCAAACCTGTTATGTTTTCGTTTTTCCTTTTATATGCAATTTCGGTGTTTTGAAATAAGTTGCATAGCCTCTCTGTAAGTATTATTTCTGTGTTTTGCTTTTATAAAAAAATGTGATTGTTCAATTGAACTGTCAATCTGCCATGTTGTTTATTTGAAACAAAGTTATCTTCGTACCCTAATTATTTTGTACTCATTTTGACAGCTATTTCTACTTTCGTTAAAGTGTTACAAACTCCTTTCAATAACTTTCATTTATAGAAATATGCCTTAATAACACCTCAATAAAGTCGTCTTTCTTTTGTATCTGGGAAAGGATATTTAATTGATGTGTGATGCAATATTTGTTTTAAAATGTGTGTTGACTCGTGTTATTGTTACTGATTTTCCAAATAGTTAAATTTTTCATTCAGTTAACAGGTCTTTAAGTATATTACTATAACATAAAAAAAATCTCTGACACCAGGCGCGTAGCTGGACCGAATAGGATTTGCAAGCCGCTATACAGAAATCATGTATGTACTTTAATGAATTAATTATTGATATGAAGAAAAGTAGAATCAAGAAAATAATGTACAAGCTTGGGCTTTTTGGCGTAACAGCAGCTACGTGCCTGGACACACGTATTGTAGTTAAAAAACCCAGCTGCTTTCCACTTTATCATTGAGGCCTAAGTTACGCTAATCAGAGTTGGGAAATGCTATATAGTCATTAATATTTTATGAGTCGCCTGTTGAATTTCACACAATTGGGTAAAAAGGCGAAAAAGTATCTTGAAGATTTAATTTATTAACCTTTTGTTTTATTTTCCAGTGCTGTAACACATCATTTATAAATTTCCAATGTGACAGAAGTTCCCAGAAGGATGGATCGGATGGAGCTATCATAGCCAAAGTCAGAAAATTGTGGTCCATTGGATCTGAAGGCTGTAAACAATCAAACTGTTCCAATTGTTTCCCTACACAGCTGTTGTTTGGGGATTTAAAAACTGTGACGACATGAACAAACTCCAACACATGGCTATACAAACATTTCTGGGCATCGAAAGCAAACTTCTTTTATTGCCCTGGACGGTGAAACAGGACTTAATAGCCCACTCTACAGAAGACACTGATATAATTTGTCTTTGGCATAGACTATCTTGCTTACCTGTTTCACGCGTTGCACATTGCGTTTTGTCTGGGATAAAGGCAAAACAACGCTTTCAGGGGACACGTGGCAGACGTTAAGCAAATACTGGAGGACAACTACCTCATAAATCTTTTTGATGTTTATACCATAAAAGATGTGTCGCGTGAATACATAATTAAGTGTTTGAACCTTAGTATGAGACACAAGCTGGAAACAACCTGGAGAGATGGGTTACATCAATCGCGAAAGCTGCAGACGTATAAACTGTTCAAAGACTGCTTTAAAACTGAGCAATATGTAGATAGACAATTGTCAATAAAACAAAGATCCGCATTGGTGTGATTCAGATGCTGTGTTTTCCCACTATCCATAGAATTGGAGTGATACAGGAGACCCGAGTACCACTAGATAGAAGAACCTGTAACCAAGGACACCTTCCTTGTGTCGTGCCTAGGCTACAAGGAACTACGACATAAACATTTTGGTGACATCTTAGGGCAGGACAGTGATAACAACACTCTAAAAACAATGATGAGAAATATTGACTCTAAATCAATCGCTAACTTCCTCATTGAATCATACAAGAGCCAAATCAGATACTAAAGCATCGCCAGTGATATTTATTAAAAACATTGAACCATCTAAATTTAATAACTGTGATAAATTGTAGACATTATGTTGTGATGAAAGAGACCATATTAATTTTTCTGAATGCCTAAAGGAGAATTCATTCTCAAATTCAATACTTGCACAAACAAAACGAATACGATTTACTACTTAATACAATCACTGTATTAATTTACTAAAAGTAACGATAACGTGACCTTCATAAACACTTGCAAACATATATTTCAAAACAAGCAAGTTATCCTTTCATCACAATGTTTTCCACTTTAAGTAATAGTTAATCCATTCTGATGCAATGATAGAGATATTTTTTAAATAATGTTCAAAGTCAATCTGCCGCAAAATTGTTGCAGTGGTAAAGGGTTAAGTTAAATGGTTTCTGTATATAACTGAAATACTGTTGAAATGGTGTAAATCCAAATTATAACCGAAACATGGTACGTTTGTTTTAAGTTTGCTGTATGGACTTTGACATGTTGCTTATAATAATTTTTATTGAACAACGTGTCCTTAGATAACAAAAATTGTTTACCATAATACAGTTTTTGAATTTGTTCAAGCTGTTGTGATTGGTTACAAAATCATAGCAACCATGCGTCATTACAAAAGGGGTAAATTGAACCTTTACCTACAAATGACAACACCTACCATTCCACTCTACCAATTTCAAGGTAACTTTATAGGAATTTTTCTTTGATGGGTGTTTTTCAATCTCTTCAAAAACTTACAATCTGTGTAGGCATTATGTGTAGAACTTTGATTGCTGCATCATCAGAAATTGAGAAAAGTACCCAAACTTTCAAAACCTTTTCCTCAATAAAGTTCATTGGTCAGATTCCAAGATATTTTGGCAGTAATGTTCTTAAAGTGATCCTCTTACAAAATCTGTTGAAGCCTTATTGATTTTGTTGACAAACAGGGCAGCAATGTGGCATTAGGAAAGGTACAAAACGACAAAACTTGTTACATTTCAAGAAACAAATGACCTTTACTGATAAGCTATTTCTTTAACAGAGTGTCCATTCCTTGCAATATCATATACATGAGCTCCTGTTCAAATGTTCACAGATATTTGCAGTTAAATATTTGTTGCTAATTTACTATCACTAAGAGTGCATGATTTAGGGCCATCTTGGCCCTCTTGTTAACTGTTCTACAATTCAACTTTCAAAATGTTACAACAAAGCTTGCAATGCTATAAAAATGAAAATTTAGAGTCACTTTGAAAACAAATGTTCATTTTGAGTAACACTAAACTTGCTCCTATGTTGTAAACCTGCATGTTTTACTAATCTTGGTCTTAAATTTTGATGTAAATGGATATGTGTATAAACACTGTTTGCTGTATTTCTATAAGCACACAATGAAACAGTTTAAGTAGCATAGTTGAGTGTCATTCTGTAACAGAAACAAAGGTCTTTGAGACTAGAATACATTAAGACAAACCTCCACCTTTGTGCAATTTGATCTGATTGATCAGATAATATGCATGCTCAGATTGATGTTTATCGTAAAGAGTTATTGATGTTTTCAAGTGGTCAATAGATATATAATGATACAATTATTTTTGCTTTGGCAGATCTGTTATTCATTTCTCTGATGCGTTTATCTGCTCACCTGTCACATAGTGAGATATTGTAATCACACTTTGTCTGTCATACGTCCACAATTTCTTAATAACACGATAAACTCTTATTTTAATCAGATTTATATCAAACTTATCCAGAGCTCGGTTCCTTCCGTAAACCAGTCAGGTCCATCAATGCACAACTGGATTATGGCCCTTTAAAATTGGCAAGATTGTTATAATTGACCTTGTGAACGCGATAAAAGCTTCATTCATTATCTTATGTTTATCAAACTTATTCAATAGCTAGATATCTGTGACAGCTCGGCTCCTTTCGGAGATCAACCAGATATGTTTATGCATGACACGACTATGGCCCTTTAAAATCAGGAAAATAGTTATAATTGACCTTGTGAGCACAATAAATCATTATTTATCACCTGGTGCTTACCAAACTTATTCAGTAGCTAGATATCTGTGAGAGCTTGGTTCCTTTCGAAAACCATTTATGCATGTCAGGATTATGACCCTTTAAATTGGCTGAATTGCTATAATTGACCTTGTGAACATGATAGTCATCATTTACGTTCCAATGATTACTAGGAATTTGCTGTGCTCGAGTGGTCAGCGTCGAGGATTTCGAAACAGGGTGTCCCTGGTTCGATCCCCAGTTGCGGCAATTCGGTCATAGTGGAGTGCCCTTGGGTAAGGCACATTTTCTAACCTAGTACTGATTTGTTTATCCAGGGATCATGAATAATAAAATTTAATTGTGCGCTAAATGACCTTAGCTGTCTATGCGCCATAAAACAATATACATTCATTCCAATGATTACCAAACTTATACAGTATCTATGTATGCATGAGAGCTTGTTTCCTTTTGACCAAAGGCCCTCATGGGCCTCTTGTTCTTATATGTAAATTGTAAACTGTTAAAATTTGGCACAAATGTTTCTTAAAAAACATGGTTGTTTTAAACACATTAACAATCTAATTAATCAGGTGAGCAATATAGGGCCATCATGAACCTCTTGTTATGAAAAGTAAACACATTTTAATAGCGCATCAAGGAAACAGCCATGCAGCAGTTCTAATTATTTGCATGTGTGAATAACTAGAACTGTTGCATTGATCTTTGAAAAGGCAGTCTGGATTTCTGTCCACAGCAGGTCATAGTGTACTGCACATTTCTTAGCAATACTAATTTAATTGTAGTATGTATAAGCACAGTTATACTTAGATATAACCCATATACTGTTGAAATGGCATGAAACCCAATTTATTGTTCAAGGTTGATGCATGCATTTTAAAATGTGTTGACACAAGTAGTATGAACTGAAATTGGTACACAGGGAGTAAAATTAGCGGTCGCCCAGTCGCCCATGGCGACTAAATCTTCGGCTGGACCACCTAAGATTTCAATATCGTCGTCCAGCCGGCGACCTTAAATATTGCATTTTCTATACTCCAAACCCCATGTTATTTTTTTTGTCGATGGAATCATCAAAAACTGATGAAGTTTATCAACTGTTAGAGAAATTGTCTTTTTTCTCATTACCAGATCCAAAAGAGCCCCTTTTGTGTTTAACTTGTTTCATCGGCGAACAAAACATGGAAGATCGAGAGATTCCAAATACAATTGTAAATATTAGGACCCCTCTAGGCGATAAATGAGCGACGGTTATCGGATTTATTCTACCGCGTAAACAAAATTGGGTACCTGTAATCTATAAATAGATATGGAAAATATCCCAAACAGACTTATAAGTATTACGTCAGCTTTTTCAAAATGTCTGCGCAGTCAAATTTAACAAAAATTACAATGCGGCGTTTTCTCGACTGGGGTTAGCGGACCCAAAAAGAAAAGGTTATTTTACAGGGTTCGAATTTAAGCTTGCAAACTCGCGAGTGCAAATTTCAAATTGCAAGGTGAGATTTCAGGAACCAGCATATTTTTGCGAGTGAAAATTTTGGGCCGAATAATACGCATTTCTATTTGTCGATCTTTTACAGGGTTGTTTCTTTGACAAATCGCTGTTATTGCAGTGATTTTTCGAGATTTACCAAGTGGCTGGGAGTATATATATACTTTCAGTTTTGCAATATTAGCGGAAGTTTACAATCGACTCATGTGCATGCATATTCAACGGCCCCAATATTGATGACGTTTACTGTATACATTTGGGCATCGGAATTCTAAAATTAGTTTTAATTTATATATCGCAAATACGATGGTATATTTTGGGTTTCCCAAGTTGTATTCACAACGGAGATAGAAGGAATGGATGTCTTGCACTTAATCTATTTATTTATTGGGGTTTTACGCTGCTTTCAACAATATTTCAGTTATATCACGGCGACAGTTCACTTATTCATGATCCCTGGGTAAACAAACCAGTACTAGGCTAGAAAATGAAAAATAACAAGGTCACCGATTTAGGTCATTCACTGAAACAGGGCAGTGTACGATTTATATGTCAACATTACATCCGATCCTAGCAGGAACATAATTTAAAATGATTTCAAGCAGGAATTGAGATTGACACTCTAGATTTCTGTTTACAATTTAAAAACAATAGTTCATCAGTTTTCATGAATGACTTTTCTTCATTTGGTTTTGCATTGAATAAATTTAAATAAAACTAGAACTATCACTGAAGATGATAAATACCCCCTAAACAGCACCTTGACTACACCAAAACTTAATAAGTAAAAGGGCCCTTACTCTGTAAAATAACATGCAATTGTAACCCCTTTAGGATATGCACATCTCCTCTTGGGATAGAAGCTTCAAGTAAAATTTTATTGAATTCCTATTTTGTAAGAAATAGGCCGGACAAAATATGGCTTCCGACCAACAGACAGACAGACAGACAGCCCACCACAGTGACTCCGAAGAAGACTTCGAAGGGGGGTATTAAAATACATGTTTGCTTGTTGTAATAGGCTACATATAATATGAATAAAAAAAAATCATATATGAATTTGCGTAATTGTATTATTGAAAAGGTTGGGCCACCAAATTTTTCTCTGGGCCACCATTATTCTATAGTAAGTGGTCCAGTTGGCCACCAAGCTCAAAATGTTAGTCTTTATCCCTGGTACAGTATGCATACCCATTTTAGAGGAGTATTGCTTTCTGATCTGGGTCTACTTAATTTGTCAGTGTTTTAGACTGTCACCTTATTATAATGAGTAATGGTGATACATGTATCCAGCCTGTTTCCCAAAAGTAATATTTAAAAATAATAATAAAAATATAAAAGATTGGTGAATTCATTCTCTGTGTTTATGTGTTAAGAATTGATCGACTCACTATATGGTTTATTACCACCAATATTAGTCTGAGCATGAGATGTTTTGATTTGAAAAAGATCAGATGCCACATCACAGATACTTTCTTATTGTCATCTGCTGAAGTAATCTTGTCTGTTTGATTGACAGTTTATTGGGTAATGTTTACACTTGACAAAACTGATAGAATCTTAAATATTATTTGTATGTAAGAAAGAGGGAAACTAATAGTTTCTTTACTTCATAAAGCACAGCTTTTGCGTGCTGAGCTTACATTCCTTATTATGTAAAGGGTAAAAGCTCTGAAAACTTGAAGTTCTATTAAACCAGGTGAGCGATATAGGGCCATCATGGCCCTCTTGTTTTTATATACACTGATGAATTTGGCATTGGCATGAGTTTTTACTTAGTGCTGTTTAAACTTCCACCTAATTGTATATGGTTTCCAACCATTTCCATCACAATGCATACATATATGTTAATGTAATATATCATGGAAACTCAATAAGTGTACAGGTAGGTGTACCCAAAGAAATGCAGTGCCTTCAGCGCTTTGATTTTAAGAATGTCACTTATATTTCTCTCAAGATTTTTATAAATTAATTAGCATATCAACAGCTTTTATACAGTTAAACCTTTGCTAAAGACCACCTTTATATAGCAATTCCCTGTCTATAGCAACCGCTTTTAATTTCCCAATTACTAAATTTCTTTAAAAATGAACCTGCAATTAAAGACCACCTGTGAAAAGTGAACACAGACCATATTGTTCTCTTTCAATGTGTGGTCTTTAAACACAGGTTCGACTATGGAACACCTTTGCTGCCTCATTATACAATATGTGTTTGTATTCTGTGTATACAGTCTTTACGCTATCATGCCATACTCCTTTATGTACACTGATTAATGGGTTAGGTGCATAATCTGTTTCGTTATGTGCACCTTTATTATATTATGTACAGTATACTGATCGCTGTGTTTCCATTTCATTATGAGTATACCTCATTATGTGATCTGTACTGATCGTTGTGTCGTGTGCCTTCCCAATTTCGTTTTGTGCATACGTCATGCTATTATATGCACTTATCTTAATGTGATGTGTACACGTTATGTGTTATGTGCAATATATGTTATGATATATGTACACACACCGCTATGTGATGTGTACCGGTTATTATGTTTTGTGCATTTCCTATTTCGTTATGTGCATATTTCATTATAGTATGTGCATACTTCATTATGTTATCTGCATTTATTATTATGTCATGTGTACACGTAATTGTGTTATTGTAGTATACATTCAGATATGTCAACAGTTCATTAACATCTGTTTATTATGCTACTCCATTTTTATGCTATTTCAGGGCATCTTTACGTTGTGTGCATCGTCATTATGTTGAACATCGTTAATATGACGGGATGTTTTATTCGGGTAATTTTTATTTACGACACCGCACAAATGGCGGGGAAATTCACCTTTTGATGTATCTAATGTTGAAGGATTTTGACAGCAGAAAAGTTCCAATTGTGTAGAATGTACAATTGGAACTTAGTCCAGCATTCTCTTCTACTCTGTTAGAAAATGATAATGGAATTTACCTAAATTTGGGAGAGGATTATTTAATTAATCTGTCAGAAAACATTTTTGAATTTTAACCCTTTTACATGCAGATCTCGAATCATTTTTAGGCTTCTGCAGCTTAAAACATTATTGAAAACTTTGTGGAAAGATTGTTCATGATGAACAATTCTTCCTTTTGCAACAATGTTGTCAACTCTATTCAACAGTTATACTTAATATTTAAAGAGATTTTTCATATTTTTGTCTCTATGTTTATAATGTAGCTATAAATTAGATTGTAGAAAAGGGTTGTTTTGACATGTCATGTCAGTGAGCTAGTGTCAGATGATCTTGCAACCAGTTGACAAATCTGACAGAGGATTTTAAAAAGGTTATGATAATAGAAAATGTCCATCAATAGAGGTAGAGTTAACAGTTTGTGACTTGTTGTTGATAGAAATGAGACAGGACAGTTTGATTTATTTGTCACTTTGATATTGATCATGGCTTGCTTAACCCTTTCCCACATAAAGACGCTTTCTGACACCTCTGCAGCAGACGACTTTTGAAAACGCTGTAACAAAAAGAGAAATTGCCCGTTTTTTTGCCACAGTGTTTTTAACTTTATTCAATTATTATACCACCATTTAGAGATTTTAGCAGTTTTTGACAAAAAAAAATTCAGTCATCCGCTGCAGATTTGCTGTATGTAGGAAAGGGTTAATCCTTTCACAGCAACACCTGACTTGAATTCAATGAAATTTTATGGAAAGCTTCAGTATGTCCATATTATCACCATGTTCCAGTTCGATAATTTTTCCCAGAGTTATCACCCTTTTAATTGCTTTATGTTATATGACATAGGAAACTTTTCTCTGGGCTATTTCTCAGTAACTACTGACTTAAAATCAATGAACTTTATGGAAAAGTTCACTAAAAGCGAATATGTGTATTATAAGTATCACCCTGACCTGTAAAATAGTGAGATAGTCCACTATATATATGCCTTTAATGGACTTAGGGTTATGTTCATGTGTCCGTATTTGGAAGTGGACAACTTTGACGATTAACTCATTGCCCCATAAGCATTTTCTTGGACTCTTCCAAATTGAAAGCATCAATTCAACACTTACCAGTTACATCTGAATTATGTTTACATTTACTGACAGAGTGGAAAACAGTGCAAGAAGAGGTCCAGATTGCTTGCTCTTTACGAGCAATCTGAGCTCTTCCTACGCAGTTCTCAAATGTCTGCTTTGTCAACCATTTCCCTCATATGACAATTCTGCAGCAGACGACATTTAACGTATTTTGTCAAACAAGAGGGCCATGATGGCCCTGGATCGCTCACCTTAATTATACAATGTACTGTTATGCAAAACACATCAAGACAATTATTCTGAATGCAACCTCCAGTGATAACAAGATTTTCCTTCATTTGGCCTAGTGATCTATAAATTATTTTTCCTGATATGACCCATATTCCAACATGGACTAGATATCATCAAAACAACATTCTGACAAATTTTCAACTTGCTCAAAGTAAAAATGCGGCCTCCGGAGTTTGAACAATATTTTCCTTTATTGACCTTCTTTCTGACCCCCATATGACCCATATTCGAACTTGAACAAGATATCATTTAGACAAACATTCTGACCAAATTTCAAGATGCTTAAGCAAAAAATGCGGCATCCAAAGTGTTTACAAGATTTTCCTTCAGTTTGGCCTAGTGACCTAGTTTTTGACCCAGCATGACCCATATTCAAACTTGGCCTAGATATTATTCAGCTAAACATTCTGATTAAATTTCAAGCTGCTGTAGCAAAACATGCGGCTTCTACTGAGTTAACAAGATTTTCCTTCAATTTGGCCTATTGACCTAGTTTCTGACCCAATATGACCCATATTTAAACTTGACCTACATATCATCAAGACAAACATTCTGATAAAGTTTCAACATGCTCAAGTTGAAAATGTGGTCTCTAGAGTGCTAACAAGATTACCCTTCAATTTGGCCTAGTGACCTAGTTTTTAACCCCGCATGACCCGTATTCGAACTTGACCTAGATATCATTCAGCTCAACATTCTGACTAAATTTCAAGCTGCTGAAGCAAAAAATGCAGCTTCTACAGTGTTAACAAGATTTCCCTTCAATTTGGCCTAGTGACCTAGTTTTTGACCCGGCAGGACCCATATTCGAACTTGGCCTAGATGTCATTCAGCTCAACATTCTGACTAAATTTCAAGCTGCTGAAGCAAAAAGTGCAGCTTCTTCAGTGTTAACAAGATTTCCCTTCAATTTGGCCTAGTGACCTAGTTTTTGACCCGGCATGATCCATATTCGAACTTGGCCTAGATATTTTAAAGACAAACATTCTGACAAAATTTCAAACTGCTGAAGCAAAAATTGCGGCCTCTGGAGTGTTAACAAGATTTTCCTTCAATTTGACCTAGTGACCTACTTTTTGACCCGACATGACCCATATTCGAACTTGACCTACATATCATCAAGACAAACATTCTGATAAAGTTTCAACATGCTCAAGTTGAAAATGTGGCCTCCAGAGTGTTAACAAGATTTCGCTTCAATTTGACCTTGAGACCTCGTTTTTGACCTCATATGGCCCAGTTTCGAACTTGTCCAAGATTTGATGGAGATGAATGTTCTGATACACTTTCATGAAGATTGGATGCAAAATGTAGCCTGTAGAGTGTTAACAAGCTGAAATGTTGACGACGCACGACGGACGCCGGACAAAATGTGATCACAATAGCTCACCTTGCACTTCGTGCATAGGTGAGCTAAAAATAGAAAATCTCCATAATTGAATGGATAACCTATGACAAAAAGTGGAAAACATTTTGTGGCAAAAGGAGAAATTGCATGTTTTGTGCAATTTCTTCTTTTGTCACTATGTTTTCCAAAAGCCGTCTGCTGCAGAGGCGTCAGAAAGCGTCTTATAGAGGGAAAGGGTTAAGTGTTGGGTGAAATGCTGTATTATTGAGAAAAGGGACAGCTTTTGATTTCTTCAATTTTGAAGGACTTTGACAGCAGACTTCCAAATTAAAAGCATTACATGTAATTCAATTAGTATCAGTAATGGGTGAATTATGTTTAGATGACAGAGTGTAATCACTCATAACATAAGAACGTATGTACATCACATAAAGATAAGCAAATATATAACACAATAACATATATACACATAACGAAATTGACAATGCACAAGACATAGTCACATAATGTCTGTATACACTTAACGCAATGGAGAATGCACAATACACGACTGATCAGTACATATATATCTAAATGGTGAATGCACAAGCGATAATGTTCAGTTACATCCATCCCATACTCAATTATGCACATAACATTTGGATAGTGCACAGGGGAGAATGCTTGAAAAGCATCACATAACGAAGTATGCACATGACGAAATCGAGAACAGGCAATGTATAATGATCGATATACATCGCATAAAGATTGGTACACATAATTAATACATGAGAATGCACATAACAAAATGGAGAATACACAAGACATAGTGACCGGTACACATCACATAATGGTGTGTACATATCAGAACATATAATGCACATAACACACAAAACGAAATTGGGAAGGCACATTGACACAAAGATCTGTACAGACCACATACTGAGGTATACTCATAACGAAATGGACAATTCACAAGACACAACGATCAGTATACATAATATAATTAAGGTGCACATAACGAAATGGATTATGCTCCTAACACATTAATCAGTGTACATAACATAAAGGAGTTACGGCAATAATAGTGTAAAGACTACACATAATACAAAAAAAATGCAATGCGAAAAAGGGTTAACACTTTCCATCATACAACAATTCTACAGCAGACGACATTGAACATATTTTGTCAAAAAATAGAAAATCTCTATAACTGAATGGACAACCTATGATTAAAAGTGGAAACATTATGGCAAAAGGAGAAATTGCTAAAAACAAAAACTTCTCTAAAGCATCTGTAACATTTAAAAGAAACAAATCATTTCCCACATCATGTCTACATAAAAGTATGTATGTTATTGTTGACACGCCTTAATGCAGAGGCGTCAAAAAGCGTCTATATGAGGGAAAGGGTTAAAAACCTGGCTTACTATCATGTATGTGAAGCTCTGCAGTTTAATTTCATTCCCAAACTAAATATAATTATGTCATGGTCAAAAATATTTTACACAAGAGCCTATGATACTGGAGAATAACCCTTTCCCACACATAGACGCTTTCTGACGCCCCAGTGCAGCAGACGACTCTTGAAAACATCGTAGCAAAAGAAGAAATTGCTCAAAACGAGCAATTTCTCCATTTGCCACAATGTTTACAATTTCTTTCAGCAATTATACCTGCAGTTACAGAGATTTGTCATATTTTCGCTTTAATAGAAGTATTCAAAGTTGTGTGCTGCAGATTTTTTATATACGAGTGGGAGCACGGTTAAACAAGAGTTGTCGGAGGACAATATAGCTCGCCTATCAGGGCCATCGTCTATAAGGGCCTACTTCAGAACAGTTATAGCATTAGGTAAAGTCACACAGTATCACCTATTGCAAGATAAAATACCTTTCCAATTTTTGCATGCAAATGTTAACCAAGTCCATACAGGCCCTTTTGGGCCTTTTAAATCTATGAATTTATTTATATACGATAAGTAACAGCATACACAGTGTCTGAGAAAAGGCCTTGCAGGCAAAGGTTTGACCAAAATTATAAGTCCAAAAACGGGCACAATTCAATCAAAATCCATTCCAGAGTTATGGGACTTGATATACAAGGTCATCTAATGACCCTGAATACGTGTGCGAAGTTTCAAAGCAACAGCATACACAGTGTCTGAGAAAAGGCCTTGCAAGCAAAGGTTTGACCAAAATTCTAAGTCCAAAAAGGGGCACAATTCAGTCAAAATCCATTCCAGAGTTATGGGACTTGACATAGAGGATCACACAATGACCCTGAATAAGTGTGTGAAGTTTCAAAGCAACAGCATACACAGTGTCTGAGAAAAGAACTTGCACGCAAAGGTTTGACCAAGCTGGCAACGCGTGTACACGCCAACGCGGACGCCAACGTGATTACATAAGCTCCCTTTTTTCTTCGAATAGGCGAGCTAAAAAGGTAAAACAAAAATCTTCTAGTTTTCTTCTGAAGCACAAAATGTTGAAATATATTAGTAGTAAAGACATTGTGGGCGTCTGAGTGGGGATTATTATATATAAAATACCAAGCCTTTAACACTTTCCCACATACAACAAATTCGCAGCAGACGACTTAGAAAACAAACTCGCAAACATTTGGAAAATCAATATATAGGGAAAATATAATTATTGAACAGAATTGGAAAATATTGTGTCAAATGGAGAAATTGCACATTATGGGCAATTTTTTCCATTTGCCACATTGTTTTCAAAAGTCGTCTGCTGCAGAGGCGTCAGAAAGTGTCCATAAATGGGAAAGGGATAACTCTTTCCTACATAAAGGAAATCTCCATATGAATGACAGTTTAATTATTTAATGGAGTAGAAAATATTGTAGCAAGAGAAGATGTTATGATCGATATATATATGCGACTAAGAGCAATTTTTCCTTTTTCCACAATGTTTTCAAAAGTTGTTAACAAATGGATACTCTTCTCAATTTACTACAGATACATAGGGAAGGAGGCGTAAAGTGACCTTATGCTTGCAAAAAGTTACCTTATTTTTCTGAACAACAATATAATTACGAGCCATATCTGACAAAATGAAGTATCGTTGCACTTGCAAACAATGATACATCTGGAGATCTTTTAACCCTTTCCCACATACAGCAAATCTGCAGCAGACGACTTTTAACACTTATATACAAAAATGTGAAAAATTTCCATAAATTTGAGCAAATTTCTTCTTTTGTCACATTGTTTTCAAAAGATGTCTGCTTCAGAGGCGTCAGAAAGCGTATGTATACTCAAAACGAGCAATTTGACCTTTTGCCACAATGTTTTCAACTTTTTTCATTAATTGTACCTTTATTTATAGAGATTTCCTTACCTTTTTTTTTCAAAGTCATCTGCTGCAGATTTGTTGTAATATGTGAGAAAGGGTAAAATTATTCAATAATTACACTTTCATAAATAGAAAAAAATTTGCCTAGATATGTTCAAAGTCCTTTGCTGGAGAACTAACACATGTGCAGGAACAGTTCAAATGAAACACAGAGATCAAGATAAAGGGCCCTTAAGGGGTCTATTTATGTTCTTATATGTATATTGATTTTATCTTCAAACCCTGTTTTGTGGGTTTTCTGTAAGACCATGCTAGTGAGTACATTGATTGATTGATTGAATGGGGTTTAACGCGTGGCCGTTTTAACATTTTCTCAGTCATATCATGGCGGCCAGTTCACCTACTCATATGTGTTTCCTGGTTTTCTCACACCAGTACAACACACAACAATCTTCCCAAGCAACTGGCTGCTTTTCCACATAGACTTAGCCCATTGGTGGAAGACAAATGACGCATGGCGCATTGACTTTTGTCAAACGTCGGAAAAAAAGGTGGCCGAGCCGGGATTCAAACTCACAACACCTGAGTTGACAGCCCGCGTCGCTACCTACTAAGCTACCGGGGCTCGGCTAGTGAGTACAAACAACATAGGGTTTGCATGGTAAGGTTACATAAAACAATTTTGCTGTCTGTTGCCGTGGTCTCATAGCCCATGTTCCCACTTGCAGATGCGTTTCGATGCATCTGCTGCACTCAAATGACTTTTGAAAACAATGTGGCAAATGGAGAAATTGCACAAGATGATTTTCCATACTTTTGCCTAGCTGTTTTTAAAGTTGTCTGCTGCAGATTTCCTGTATGTGGGAAAGGATTAAGTAAAAGCTTTCCATGAACATTAATATTCAATATTAATATGCAGCAGACAAGTTGAAAACATTGTAGCTGTAACAATGGAAGAAATTGTTTATAATGAACAATTTCTCCTTTTGGCATAATGTGTTGAAAATTCACCCGCTACAGATGCCTCTAAACGTTTCAACAAGTGGGTAAAGGTTTACACCCAGTTTAATCCTTTCCCTCATGTGACAATTCTGCAGCAGACGACTTTGAACATAGTTTGTCAAAAAATTGAAAATCTAAATAATTGAATGAATAGATAACCTATGACTAAAAGTGGAAAACGTTGTGGCAAAAGGAGAAATTGCTCGTTTTGAGCAATTTCTTCTTTTGTCACTATGTTTTCAAAAAAGCTGTCTGCTGCAGAGGCGTCAGAAAGCGTCTATATGAGGGAAAGTTAACACCAAGATTTATAATGGGTGTTTCTTACACAAGTTATCTGTTTTTTTAGGACTACTTAACCCTCATAATACAAATCTGCAGCCGACAACTTTGAAAACATCTCAACAATAATGTGAAAAAACTCTCTAAATGAAGACATATACTTATTGAAAAGAGATGAAAACATGGTGACAAAAAGAGAAATTGCTTGTTTTGAGCAATTTCTTCTATTGTTGGCATGTTTTCAAAAAGCCATCGGCTGCAGAGGCGTCAGAAAGTGTATATGAGTGAAAGGAGGTTAAGGGCACTTTCGCAGGTTTAAATTGACCGGAAAAATGTGTCTTTCTGGAAACATATTATTCTTTTATCATAAACTGTCAAATCATTCATGAACCTTTTCCCACAAACAACAAATTATTGAGTTTAGTTATCAACAGTGTGGAATCCACTGTGGTCGAGTGGTTAGGCTAGCGTCGGTGATTTCGAAACCGGGTGTCCTGGGTTCGATCCCCAGTCGCCGCACTACGGTCATGGTGGAGTGCCCTCAGGGCAAGGCATATTTTCTAGCCTAGTACTGGTTTGTTTACCCAGGGATCATGAATAAGTGAACTGTCGCCGTGATATAACTGAAATAATGTTGAAAGCTGCGTAAAATCCCAATAAATGAATATAAACAGTGTTGCAAATGAATAAATAGCTCATTATGAGCAATCTCTTCTTTTGCCACAATGTTTTCCAAAGTCATCTGATGCAGTAGTCCAGGTTTCTGTACTAGGAATGAGATTTTCTATTTTGACTGTTTGCATCCTATAAAAATGCAATATGTAACGTCCGCAGATGCATCAAAAGGCGTCTAATTGAGGAAAAGAATTTAAGCAATAGCAAAGACAATTTTGCTAAAGTCAGTGTTAATCGAGCTGTCTCATGCTGATATATAACAAAGTCAGTTTACACTGAAATTCATATAAAGTGTACTCCGACCTATCACATGTGTCACATGTCACAGTTCATATTACACAGAAATACATAGTGTACACTGACCTATCAGTCACATGTCAGCGCTCTTATTACACAGAGATTAAGTCAGTTTACACAGAAATACATATTGTACACTGACCTATCAGTCACAGTTCATATTACACAGAGAATAAGTCAGTTTACACAAAAATACATAGTGTACACTGACCTATCAGTCACATGTCAGGGCTCTTATTACACAAAGATTAAGTCAGTTTACACAAAAATACATATTGTACACTGACCTATCAGTCACAATTGTCACAGTTCATATTACACAGAGAATAAGTCAGTTTACACAAAATGACATATTCTACACAGTCACTGATCTATCAGTCACATTCACATCACACATAGATTAAGTCAGTTTACACAGAAATACATAGTGTACACTGACCTATCATCACATGTCACACTTCATATTACACAGAGAATAAGTCAATTTATACAGAAATACATAGTGTACACTGACCTATCAGTCACATATGTCATAGAACTTTCATATTACACAGGAATACATTGTGTACACTGACCTATCAGTCACATGTCACAGCTCATATTACAAAGAGAATAAGTCAGTTTACACAGAAAAACATAGTGTACACTGACTTATCAGTCACATCTCATATTACACAGAGAATGAGTCAGTTTACACAGAAATACATAGTGTACACTTATCTATCAGTCACATCTCACAGCTCATAGTACACAGAGAAGGAGAATACATCATTTTGATGCATATTGAATTGAACCCTTTCATTTATCTTGACGACTTTTGAAAACAATGTTATAAAAGGAATAATTTCTCATTAGTTATTTTCTCCTTTCATCACAAGTATCTCTTGACGCCATGGTTCTATACTGTTTTTAACACAAGATTCAAGAAAATACTTTCACTTAGAGATGTTCCATAGTTTTGCCTAGATAACATCAAAGTTGTCTGCTGCAGATTTGTGGTATGTCATAATGTGGGAAAGGGTTCAAATGATTGATATTTATAGATTTATTTAGAGAGGTCAATACTGGCAGGTCAATGTACATTAATAGCTATGCACCCTTTCCCAATTGCAGACACATTTTGAGACATCTTCGGCAAACAACTTTTGAAAACATTGTAGCTGAAGTAGAAATATCTCATAATGCTCAAATATTTTTAACTCTATTCATTAATCTTACTTTCATGTAGAACAATTTAATTACTTTTGCTTAGATGTTTCCAAATTCGGCTGCTGAATATTTGCTGTGTATATGGGAAAGGGTTAAACAAAAATGTACATATCAGTGTAAACAAGACTATTCAATAGTGTACACATGAAAAATAACTTTAACTCTGTCCCACAAAAAGCAAATATATGCTGCAGACAAGTTTCCAAACATGATGATGGAAAAATGTAAATTCTCCATTTATGAATATAATATATAATTCTTGAATATAGTTAAAACACTGTGGTAAGGAGATATTGCTTGTGATGTAAAAATATGCCTGCTGCAGATGTGTCAAAATGTGTCTGCATGTGAGACAGGGTTAAAAGAGAAGCAATTCAGAATAATTGAGACATTAATGAAAACTATGAATTGCTATAAAGGTATACATAAGCATCTTGCACTTGAAAGAATGTTTCAAAACATTATCTCCCTTAAGTGTTTTTCCCTTTCAATAAATAACCAATAATGGAAATATGATGCTAGACACCACAAAGTCATGTGCATCCAATATTGGCCAAGGGATTATTAATCCTTGATTCTGTAACCCTTTTCCCATATAAACATGTTCTTTCTGATGTCTCTGCAGCAGATGACTTTTGAAAACATTGCGGCAAATGGAGTAATTGCTCATTATGAGCAGAAGACACTTTATGAAAACATTGTGATCCTTGGAAAAAGAAATAAATTGCTCATGCAATTTTCCCTTTTTCTATAAAGTTTTTGACTCTACATCAAACTTCTTTCTCAAATAAGCAAACAACTATAACAAGAGCTGTCGGAGGACAGCGCGCTCGACTATTCCACCGCTTATTTAAGTTACCGAGATAATGGACTCTAATGTAGTTGCATGCAAAACATTAACCACAATTTCTTAGTGGGTGATAATTTGCATTATATGCAGGATAGTGTTATTTAACATGATTATTTTCATAGGTTTGATGGTTAGATAGGGTTGTATAACCTTTCAATGGAATGCATCAAGTAGTTACTAAGATATGGACTCTTAATGTAGTTGCACGCAAACCTTTAACCATAATTTCTAAGTAAAAAAAGGGCAACAATTTGCACCATATACAGGATAGAGTTATCTTAATTGGTTGTGTTTATAGTTGTACAATTGGGAAAGGTTGTATAAAGTTTCAATACAATTGTTCAAGTTGTTACTGAGATTACACTCTAAATGTAGTTGCAAAACTTTAACCAGAATTTCTAAGTCCAAAAAGGTCCATAACTTGCATAAAATGCTGGTTGGTAAGGGCTGTATAACGTTTCAATGCAATGCATCAAGTAGTTACTAAGAGATGGTCTCTTTATGTAGTTGCATGCAAAACTTTAACCAGAATTTATAAGTCCAAAAAGGCCATAACTTGCATAAAATGCAGGATAGAGTTATCATACTTGATAATCTACATAGGTGTGATAGTTGGGTAGGGTTGTATAAAGGTTCAATGCAATGCATCAAGTATATACTGAGACGTGGACTCTTAATTTAGTTGCACGCAAAACTTTAACCAGTATTTCTAAGTAAAAAAAGGGCCATAACTTGCATAAAATGCAGAATAGAGCTACCATACTTGATAATCTACACAGGTGTAATAGTTGGGTAGGGTTGTAGAAAGTTTCAATGCAATGCAGCAAGTAAATACTGAGATATGGACTCTTAATTTAGTAGCACGCAAAACTTTAACCAGAATTTCTAAGTAAAAAAAAGTGCCATAACTTGCCTAAAATGCAGGATAGAGTTATCTAACTTGTTAATCTACATAGGTGTAATAGTTGGGTAGGGTTGTATAAAGGTTCAATGCAATGCATCAAGTATATACTGAGATATGGACTCTTAATTTAGTTGCATGCAAAACTTTAACCAGAATTTCTAAGTAAAAAAAGGGCCATAACTTGCATAAAATGCAGGATAGAGTTATCTTAGATGATAATCTACACAGGTGTGATAGTTGGGTAGGGTTGTAGAAAGTTTCAATGCAATGCATCAAGTAAATACTGAGATATGGACTCTTAATTTAGTTGCACGCAAAACTTTAACCAGAATTTCTAAGTAAAAAAAGGGCCATAACTTGCATAAAATGCAGGATAGAGTTATCTAACTTGATAATCTACATAGGTGTGATAGTTGGGTAGTGCTGTATAAAGTTTCAATGCAATGCATCAATTAAATACTGAGATATGGACTCTTACTTTAGTTGCACGCAAAACTTTAACCAGAATTTCTAAGTAAAAAAGGGCCATAACTTGCATAAAATGCAGGATAGAGTTATCTAACTTGATAATCTACATTGGTGTGATAGTTTGGTAGGGTTGTAATAAGTTTCAATGCAATACATGTAGTATTTAAGAACTTGCATGCAAAACCTTAACCAAAGTGTGACGTGGACGCCGACGGCGACGCCGACGCCGACGCCAGGGTGAGTAGTATAGCTCTCATATTCTTCGAATAGTCGAGCTAAAAATTAACAAATCACGTGAACAGAGAAAGTTATGAAATCTCTGATATATATCAGACTCAAAAACAGGGCATCCATGTTAAATCCTTTCCCACCTGCCCACCTTTGAAATCATTGTGACAAATGGGAAAATTGCCCATAATGACCCAAAGGGTTACAGTCTAAGGTTTGATAATACAGTGTTTGGAACCCAACTTCATACTTGATGGAATGACTCAGTGTTGTAGTGTTTTATATAGTGTCCCCCTTCAGAGCAAGGGACCCAAGTTCAATATTTTTACTTACAATTTGATGCGCCAGTATCAGGATGAACGAGCATGTTCTACTGGGGATATGCTCAGGAAATGCTGTGATATAACTCAAAATATTATTGAAAGTGCCAAAAAAATAAAAATTCAATCAAATAACACAATCTTGGTGTGTTATCCCTTTCCCTCATATAGACGCTTTCTGACGCCTCTGCAGCAGACAGCTTTTTGAAAACATAGTGACAAAAGAAGAAATTGCACAGAACGTGCAATTTCTCCTTTTGCCACTATGTTTTCCACTTTTTGTCATAGGTTATTCATTCAATAATGGATATTTTCTATATTTTGACAAAATACGTTCAAAGTCGTCCGATGCAGAATTGTCGTATGAGGGAAAGGTTTATGAATGGTGTTTGACGCCGCATTCAACAATTTTTCAGTCACATCACTGCAGTTTCTGGGTAAGTTACCAGTTCTTCTAGTCAATTTATGCTAACACCAGCGTGTCAGTAGCAATGACAATTGTAAGCACCAAGGATGTAAACCCCTTACTACCATTTTTAAAAAAGGCTTACAATCTTGATTTAAATGTTCCAATTAGAATACCAGTAATAGGACTTTTACATTCACAAACACTGGTACAACAGAGAAGAATAACTATAATTTATAAATCATAAAGCCATTGTTGTAATACCCTTGTATTAATACAGTTGGTAAACTCAGTGACTGCCAACCAAGGGGATCATGTCATTTTAAATCCTAACTTTACTTTGAGTCGATGTGGGAATGCATCCAGTTACCAGAGTCCAAATAATTTAGATGTTTGCTTGCTAGTTTACTTGTATTGTTATCATGCATGCATCTGACTAGTCCTTCAAAAAAAGACATCGCATATGCTCATTTTTCATTTTGTTATTATCCTGCATACGCTAGGTTGACCAAAAAATGACAGATGATAAAACGAGAAACCGAAAGTCTAAAATATTTGGACTAGCATCTGACAGAAAAAAACATAACAAGAAAAAAGCACATGCAAGGGTTTTCCATGAAGGACAACCCGTTTGTTGTGGAGCATGTCCACGTCTTAAAACCTTCACAACTGGCAGAATCATTTTCACACATCTGCAGCAGACGACTTTTGAAAACACACTATGAAACTGAATCTATAAAGAAATTCCATAGTTTTGCCTAATTGGTTTTGGTCGTCTTCTGTATATTCGGTATTTATAAGTGGGAAAGAAACTCTAATTTTGTTATCTTTTTGCGCGAGACAGCGTAGTTAAAATGGCACGTTTGATACAAATGAAATACCACTGAAATCAGTATCAAATCCCATACAATCATCAGTCCCAAAACATAAACATCTTTCCTCCACAATAATGTTTGTGACATTGATGAATTTGCATGAATAGTGACATAGTGTGTAAGTAGTTGAATGTTCAGACCTTACATGTCCAAAACAAATGTTAACCACAGAACAGGAAGGCCTAAATTGTAAACGTAACTCCATTATTATTACCTAATGTTATCCAACACGTGTGAGACGCTGTATGTAAATTTTAGTGAAAACCCTTGCATTGGCTCAGCAACAAAAATAGTAACATATCTCCCCTCTCACCCCCTCTTGGGACATCTTGGCCCGATTTTTTATTCCGAGTCTCTTTCTTCAGTTAATTAAATGAATAAAAATTATGATTGATGCTTTTTCAACAAAACATTTAAAGCATGAAACACTAGATCTATCTGTTTAATTGAATACACATTTCAATCGATATGAAGATAAAAACATCCCCCCCCCCCTTCCCCCACATTCCTTTTTAATGAACAATCAACAGCCGACTTCACGAAAAAAACACAAATTATACAATTGTTAGCGCTAACATTGATAAAATAACTGAACTACAAGAATAAATAAAACTTTAACTACCTTTACGAAGTATTCAATCGTTGTCACTCGCGACCATTTGATCAAATTTTGACATTTTAGTTACTACGTATCCTGAATTTGACTCCACTCGAGTTGTACACCCAAACGGCTGTCTATATTCTACGTGAAAGCTGGACACGAATGTTTTCCAGGGCCCACCAAATACAATGAGCTACGCCGTGAATACACAAAACGAGCACCTGTCCTCAGTAAAAAAGGGTTGGGACGGATTGTTAAGAATCAGGAAAAACAATATAAATCTGGACTTTGATTCTCGTTTATCTTTTCTTATTATGAAAGATGCAATTGAAAAGATGCTAAATCTACTAAAGTTTGGTTCGCCATTCTCCCAGGGTCCCTTAATTACGATAATGCCTATAAATGGTGAATGATGGAGCAGGCATGTGTCTGTAATTGGTTCATTGAAACCACGTGACCTACGGTTAACGTTCATTGGATTGCTTCATTCTACTACGACCAATAATTGCTAATCTATCTTTAGAAATCAAGGTCACGAATACTCTCCTTAGAAACGTTTTGACAAACTTTCAAAAGCTCTTAGGAAGTTTACACTTTAAATCTATTGCATGTGACAGCAATGTTTGAGTATTATAATATGCAATTAAGCTTTAGCACAATGCATCTGGTTAAATTGTCATTTTTTGTATGACACAATTTCACTCATTGTTCCAAATATAGCTATTTCATGACATCATCGCTGCGGAGTTGACCAATAACAACGCAGCTTGAACCGTGACAGAAAAAGAATAAGTCTCTATGCGAGGTTTTTATTTACGCTTCATACAGGGCCTACTGTTACAATTTAGAGATGTTTACGCGGTGCGCACGTTCGCTTCCGTAGGTCAATCGCTTTTACGATTCTTAATATATAACCCGGTTTCTAAAATAATAAAAGCATTCAAACCTTCAGAATGTGTTCCCTATATTTGTTGTCCTCGCTATTTAATTTACTTTTGTGCAAATTATGTGCAGGTGTAATTAGGTCATATCGACCCAAATTTGCAAAGCGGCTAGCCTCTCAGAAATAATCATCACTGAGAGGCTGAACACGCGATCGAATATTCAGTGATGCTGTTCGCACTCCTGTAATATTGTTAACCCTTTTCCACATATAGACGCTTTTTCACGCCTCTGCAGCAGACGACAACAGTGTGGCAGAAGGAGAAAGTGCCTAAGCAATTTCTCATTTTTCCACAATACTGAAACTTACTTTTAGATGAAGAGAGTTTCAATAGTTGCTCTCCAAATGAATAAAAAAGGTCGTATACTACAGATTTGTGAGCGAAATGCAGGGGTTACGGTTAATAATCAATTAAATAGTTCCTCCTCATGAATAGTACTGATTTTAGTTTGTACATGGACTTTTAATCTGTAGACGCAAAAATAAATCTCTCTAAATTCCATGATAATAGTTATATTTTATAACAGCTAGAAATGTATAATTATTAATTTCTCTATTCAGAGTTGCTCGTGTTGGAGGAATCTTTCATCTATTACACGATATATTCTAAATATTTCTGCTGATAAAGGCGTCAACGATTACTTTATGATGGAAACAGTTGAATCCGACTGCTAGTCGCTATGATATGACCATTTTAAAGCTATATATTCCACAGTGTAAAATAGTGGCATAGCGTCAATGAGACCCCTCCCCCATATCGCCAGATGTGTGACATAGTGTCAATGAAACCCCAAATCGCCTGACGTGTGACATAGCGTCAAAGAGAACCCATATCGCCAGACGTGGCACGGTGACATAGCGCCAATGAGACCCCAAATCGCCAGATATGTGACATAGCGTCAATGAGATCCAAAATCGACAGACGAGTGACATAGCGTCAATAATACCCCAACTCGTCAGACGTGTGACATTGCGTAAATGAGACACCCGAATCGCCAGACGTGTGAAATAGCGTCAATGAGACCCCATATCGCCAGACGTGTGACAATCCAAATCGCCAGACGTGTCATAGCGTAAAAGAGACCCCCACCCCACAAATTCGCCAGACGTTTGACATAGCGTCAATGAGACCCCCATATATCTACAGAAGTGTGGCATAGCGTCAATGAGACCCCCTCCCCCATATCGCCAGATGTGTGACATAGTGTCAATGAAACCCCAAATCGCCTGACGTGTGACATAGCGTCAAAGAGACCCCATATCGCCAGACGTGGCACGGTGACAAAATCTCCAGATATGTGACATAGCGTCAATGAGACCCACAATCGACAGACGAGTGACATAGCGTCAATAATACCCCAACTCGTCAGACGTGTGACATTAGTCGCATAGTGTCAATAAGACCCCCATATCGCCAGACATTGCGTAAATGAGACACCCAAATCCCCAGACGTGTGAAATAGCGTCAATGAGACCCCATATCGCCAGACGTGTGACATATCGTCAATATCCCAACTCGCCAGACGTGTCATAGCGTAAAAGAGACCCCCACCTCAAAAATTCGCCAGAGGTTTGACATAGTGTCAATGAAACCCCAAATCGCCCGACGTGTGACATAGCGTCAATGAGACCCCCATATCTCTATAAGTGTGGCATAGCGTCAATGAGACCCCCTCCCCACTATCGTCAGATGTGTGACATAGTGTCAATGACACCCCAAATCGTCAGACGTGTGACATTAGTCACATAGTGTCAATAAGACCCCCATATCGCCAGACATATTGTCAATAATACCCCGAATCGCCAGACGTGTGATATATTGTCAATACGACCCCAACTCGACAGACGTGTGACACAGCGTTAATGAGACCCAAAATCGATAGACATGTGACATAGCGTCAGCAAGACCCCCATATCGCCAGACGTGTGACATATCGTCAATAACACCCCAACTCGCCAGACGTGTGACACAGCATCGATGGGACCCAACATCGCCAGACATGTGACACACCGTCGATGAGACCCCATATCGCCAGACGTGTGACATAGCGTCAAAAGTCGCCTATTGCATATTTGGCTGGGAAAGAGTTATTAGTCGCCGGGCAGAAGCCCGCGACTTCTATTTTTAATAGCTTTTCGGAAATCACATGGGAGGGCGGCTTATTATTAGAAAGAAACAAATCTAGATGATTTGAACATATTACAATTGTGGTTGTTTACGAACACTAATAAATGACACATCTAAAATGAAATAAATATTCCGATTTTTTAATGTTTGCATTTTTTTTTTATTTCACTCGCATTAAAGTTTTTTGTCTTATTTACGAAGACAAAAGTGGTCCCTTCAAGACGTGAACCAACACCCCCTAATGCAGACTCTTATGTGTCATCATTGAGGTCAATTTCGGATTCTCCTTTTAATAGCAATTTTAACTTACTAAATGTTGTTTTCATGTTCAAAGAGATGTCTTGATTTGTGTAGAATTCATTTAATAATGTTAATCCATGAATATCTAAAGTAGGAACTGTTTCTAAGCTAAATATAGACCCTATTCTGTTGTGTAGTTTCGTGACCTTTAACATCGATTTTCGCGCATGCGCATTTCGATATGAAAAAGCGAGTGATATTATTTTATTTAAGACAAGTACAAGACGAATGTTTGACGCAAAGCGTCAAAGAGAAGCCGCAATATTTCGATGTACATGTAGAAATAAGAAAAAAAGAACATTTTTAAATCCACAAACAATAGAACAATTTAAACTGTAGACGGTAATGCTGATATATTTCTCCTTTTGAAGACTTTTGTTTTCTTCAAATTACCTCCCTTTAAAGCAATACCAGGATATTTACCTTGTGATTCGAATAAGATTGACAAACATTGAAATTATATGATTGAATACTATTATTTAAATAAGTAACAACAGCAAAATTAAATTTAAGCCAGATAAATGTGTACACATTTTGTTAATTTTTTATAGATACCCTAATGTATAGGTATGTATATAAAATCTATAAACAAATGTTTTCATGACTACGTTCCTAATGTTTGAATAGACTAAGGAAAGTCAAGAATACATATATAAATCAATGCAGTCTTTTCCGGCGACATTGATGCCTTGCATCAACTTTCTCTTGTTGCTCATATTGAAAAGTTTCGAGAACGGGTATTCAGGGTTTGAGTGCCGATCTGGCCATTCCAAATTCGTTTGATCTAGCCCTTTAAATTCAGAGTTCCAAGGTAGGTTTCAGTTAAATTAAATGTAGGCAAACCACAAGCTACGTAGCATAGTGTCACACGATCTGAGATTAGACTGAATAAAACTTGAAAGCCGTGATATAACTGTAATGCTGTAACAAGTGGCTTCGACAATTCAATTAAACAAACAGATTGCAGAATCATGCGGAGCTTGTCGTGGATTACAAATAGGTTTAACTGGAATATGATATTAAACAGCTGCTGGAATATGATATATATACAGATTGTGATCAGCACCTCCTATTTTAGACTTCATTCGATCGATTATGTACGCGTTATAGCTACGCCATCCATCCAAAAACCAACCCGCGGAAGATAGGAATTAAAATCAGTCAGTAAGATTTAGACCAGATTGCAACCCCTAAACTTAAGAATATATATGATAACTATATCAAAATACGAAAACTAAATTAACAATTATTCATTTTAACATATCGTATGTAATTTTAATAGCGTGTTTTTTCTCAATTTCGTCGATTTTACCAAATAACAGTCGCCATTTCATATCAAGGACAGTCGAAAGAGATATGTATATTCTTCTTGCAGATGTACCATTGTCCGGAAGAATTCAAAATGAATCAATATATTGGTGGCAAACAGGTTTATTGATTGGGGCTTAACGCCGTTTTTAACAATTGTTCAGTCATATCACGGCGGCCAGCTCACCTACCCATGTGTTCCTGGATTTCTCACACCAGTTCTCCACACAACAGACTTTCCAAGCAACTGACTGCTTTTCTAACTAGACTGTGAGTCCACTTGTGGAAGACGAATGGCGCTTGGCACAGTGACTTTTGCCAAACGTCGGAAAGAGTGTTGGTCGCGCTGTGGTTCGAACTCATTACCGCTGGATTCACAGCCCGCGTCGCTTCCGACTGAGCTACGGGTCTCGGCTGGTGGCAAACAGTGACTCTAGTCGAATAGGCTAAACATTCAGAAAATCTTTGTTCAGATAGTGCGTCTCATTGATCCATAATCTTCGGTCTAGATATAGATCTATGACGTTTGAAAATTTCCTCAGGAAAAAGGATAAATTTAGCTTTTTCGTTATATCTTTCTTCTTAAAAATCTTTCGTTGGTTGATTTACCCTTCTTTATAATGCTATTTCAAATTAAGAATAAGCTGGAGAAAATCAATATATTGCTGTTAGTCAAAAAAAAGTGCCGTATCAGCATACATTTTGCTATCAATTTTACCAATCAATGAAATAAATCCATTTATGAGCAAATAATGAAAATAAAAAATAGGGGAGTCAACTCCGTAAAATATGTTTTTCTTGTTCACGTCACATTATTTTCCCTTGGATTAAGATCACATGACTGTCATGTGACACGAACGTTGTAACTAAGGACGCAACGTCATACAGCCGGAAACAGTAGCGATTTATCCAGACAAGTTTTCATGCAAGTGTAAACAAACTTTAAGAACAACTGTTACGCGTTTAAATTGAAGACATCATGTCGGAGTTTGATAATAGCCCATCGTTTCAGGCGATGGTCAGGTCCAGCGGTCTAGGAGAGGTATGGACACATTCAACGGAAGCTCAAAAGTTCAATCAATTCGGATGGCGATGTACAAATAAAGAATCATCATATTCTAACTGCACGTTAATTGGTAACTGGAACGAAGATAAATTCGATAACTCGCGTGTAATGCAAGCAAAACCTTTACCTTCTCAAGTAAGTGTCTGTCTGTTTGCTGAATATCTATTTATCTGTCTGTGTGTCCGTCTGTTTGTCTGCCTGCCTGTCTGTGTGTCAATGTGTCTACTTTAATTGGGTGGCATATTAGTTTCAAGAAGCCCAAATTAAACACTTTTAAAATCAGTTTACATAATCAACACACTTTAACCCTTCCCTAATCCGAGCCTTCTCGGACCCTTTTTACGATTTTGGATATTTCATCTTGCTGTGTAGGACACAAAAAAAAAAGCTGCAAAAAAAGGCTTTTAGGGTCAGAGAAGTCTCGGATTAACCCTTCCCTTGACACAGACAAACATGACGAAGATGCTTTTGAACATAATGTTTGAATTGCAGAAATTACTCCAAAACAAACAATTATCTCTTTGTGATACAATGTTTTCAACTCTGCATTGAAAATACATTTTCGGTTTTTTTAAATGTCACTTTTTGTGCATCATGTGTGTTTTCATAGCAGATGACTTAAAATATCAAAAATTATGACCGGTAAAATTAAAGAAGGACAACAAGAAGAAATATTGTTATGAGACAGAAAACTAAAAAGAGGGCATTAACCCATTCTCACATGCAGGTACATTTTGATACATATGAAGCAGACAGCATTTGAAATCAGAATGGCAAAAGAAGAAATTGCTAATAATAAGCAATTTCTACTTTTGCCACACTGTTTTTAGCTCTGTTCAATTACAAACTTCTGATTATAGAGATTTTCTATACTTTTGCCTTCATGTTTTCAAAAATCATCTGTAATTTTGTTGTATGCAGGAAAGGCTTAAGTATTTTTTTTATACAAACTCTGAGTAGAGTTCAGTGCCCTTCATTTAACCCTTTCCCACATACAACAATTCTGCAGCAAACGACATTTGAAACATACTGACAAAAATATGAAAAATCTCCATGAATCAAAGTTAATCATCAAATAGAGTTGAAAACATTGTGACAGAAGGAAAAATTGCTTGTTTCGAGCAATTACTTCTTTAGTCACAATGTTTTCAAAAGTCATCTGCTGCAGATGCATCTATATGTCAGAAAGGGGGGGTTAAAACTGAGTATTGTACAAATGACTATTAGGTAAGTATGAATATACCTTGCACACAGCCTTGCGCACTGATCCACATTGATTTAAACGGTTTGTCTGATTTTTTTAATTTTTGAGCATCGTCTGCTTTAAAAAATATTTTAGGCAGACTATTTACTATGTGGAAAATTGTTGGTAATACTTTGAAACACGGTTGAAAACATTATTGAAAAAAGTGAAAATTTCTCATTACAAGCAGCATCATGTCAATTTTCACAATCTACTGCTAAGGCATCGAATGCCATCTGTATCATCGGGCAAAGATTTAATTCACAATGCATGTCAAATTATAGTTATCAATGATTGAAATACTGTGATATATCTTAAATTATGTCATAAAGAAGTGTTAACCTTTTCCCTCCTACAAAAATTCTGCAGCAGACGACTTTGAACGTATTTTGTCAAAACATAGAAAATCTCCATATTTGAATGGATAACCTTTGACAAAAAATGTAAAACATTGTGGCAAAAGGAGAAATTTCTTTTGTCACTATGTTTTCAAAAAGCCGTCTGCTGCAGAGGCGTCAGAAAGCGTCTATATGAGGGAAAGGGTTAAACACCTTTCAAATAAGCAAAATGTTATTTTCGTTTCAGAATAACCATTATTATGAATCTTCATACAATCAAAGCTATAACTTTAAACCATATGAAGTTCCAAAAGAATTGAAACATTTAAAGGGTAAGTACATTATGAGTTAATTGCTAAGATGTATTAAGAGTTACCAAGTTGGTTATTATTAGGGCTAACAATCCAGGAGTTGAGCTCTGCCATTTAAACTGTCTTATGATTGACAAAAGTCATTGTAATTATGTTAGCTTTAATTGTCTTCAACCAATAGACATACATGTGGGAAGATGGCAAGTTGCCTTGGATGATTGTTCTGTGGACTACCAGTGGCAGGAATTAAATGGTTAGTTGGAATGGTCACATGATGTAACAGAAATATGATTGAAAATGGCATTAAATTCCAATCAATCGACATTATGCGTTGATCTGTCAATCAAGAAAGATCACTAATAGCCCATTTGGTACATTCAGACCAACCTGCACATCCTGTCACTCTTTTCAGAATCCATCAAAAGTTTCTAGAATGCTTCCTGGACTCGCTAAACAGTGAAGACTCAAATGAGATTGCATGTTTGTGTAATCTGATCTAAATCTTAGCTGTTGTTATTAACTTCCCACAGTTAATCTGACTGTGCAGCACAGCTCTTTTTATGCCACGGCATACAAAGTATGAGGGGCATATAGTTTTCCGGTCTGTTAGTCCGTCCGTTCGTCCGTCCGTCCGTCCGTCCGTTCGTCCGTTCGTCCGTCCCGCTCAGGTTAAAGTTTTTGGTCAAGTTAGATTTTAGTGAACCTGATGTCCTATCATTATGAAACTTCACACAAATGACAATCAACATATCATTGTTTAAATAATTGTATCAATTTGAGGTTGGACCAACTGTTCATCCGTCTGTTCGTCTGTCTGTTCGTCTGTCTGTTCGTCCATTCCATTCTCAGGTTAAAGTTTTTGGTCAAGTTAGATTTTAGTGAAGCTGATGTCCGATCATGATGAAACTTCACACAAATGACTATTAACATATCATTCTTTAAAAAATTGTATCAATTTGAGGTTGGACCAACTGTTCGTCCGTCTGTTCGTCTGTCTGTTCGTCCATTCCATTCTCAGGTTAAAGTTTTTGGTCAAGTTAGATTTTAGTGAACCTGATGTCCTATCATTATGAAACTTCACACAAATGACAATCAACATATCATTGTTTAAAAAATTGTATCAATTTGAGGTTGGACCAACTGTTCGTCCGTCCGTTCGTCTGTTCGTCTGTCTGTTCGTCTGTCTGTTCGTCCATTCCATTCTCAGGTTAAAGTTTTTGGTCAAGTTAGATTTTAGTGAACCTGATGTCCTATCATTATGAAACTTCACACAAATGACAATCAACATATCATTGTTTAAAAAATTGTATCAATTTGAGGTTGGACCAACTGTTCGTCCGTCCGTTTTAAAATATAGTTAACAACCGGGGCATCCGTGTTCCATGGACACATTTTCTTGTTTATGATATACTATACTAAACATTGTGGCAAGAGGAGAAATTATCAATTATGAGTAATTTCTTCATTTACCAATGTTTTCAAAAGTTTTTTGTCCCGGATGTATCTACATGGGCTGCAAGTGGGAAAGAATTAAGAGCTTTAATCATTATTATATAACATGAGAGCCGCAGAGCGAACACCAATGCTCGTCTGTTTTATTCTAAGTTGAAAAAGGGCATTACTGATTAATTAGTCAAGCCAGAGTTATGTGACTTGGTATAGACATGACATGTGTATTGTTCTTAGGACCATGTGTACCAAGTTTCATTTGAAAATGTTGATCATTTTTTGAGTTATAAGGAAAAGATAACGTTTTGTGACAAGGCCGACAATGCCAAGGGTATCACAATAGTCTGACTTTTTTTCTTTGAAAAACAGACAAGCTAAAAATGGCTGACTTTGCCAACTGTATGTTCTGTTTTCAGCTCCACATCCTAATGCCTTCCCTGGGCACCAGCCAGAGACAGACAATGCAGCAAAAAAGAGTATATACAACAGCTGGGAGACAACCACAAGGGCTGGATATGTCAATCCACAGATAAGACAGACCCCGTTAGATCACCCAAAATCTGCAGGATCAAGTTGAAACCAGAACACTGCATTTTATAAAAAGTTTTCTTATGCCAATCATTTTATTTTCTTGTGAGAAAACTGTTTATTTTTGTTAGGTCTATTTATGCAGATTATTTACGATTGTTAACATACTAAATCATTTTATAAATGAAAAAATAAGTATTGATTAGAATTTCTGCTAAATAATCTTCTTATTTTACATGCAAAAACTGCCTTTCCATTCAATTTTAACCCTATCCCAAATACAACAAATCTGCAGGAGACGACTTTGAAATTATGTAGCAAATGAAATTGACAATCTCTATAAACGAAAGTATAATAATTGAATGTAGTTGAAAACTTTTTGGGAAAGGAGAATTATTGCTGATGGTGAACAACTTCTCCATTTGTCACAAAGTTTTCTAAAGTTTTCTATTGCAAATGCGTCAAAATGTGTCTGCAGGTGGGAAAGAATTATTTAAAGTTACATTTTACAAATCCACTGTCTGCTTGTTATTTACATATAAACTTAACCCTTTCCCACACACAACAAATCTGCAGCAGATGACTTTGAAAACATAGTGACAAAAACCTGAAAGATCTCCATAAAAGATAGCTTAACCCTTTTCCTCATATGACAATTCTGCAGCAGACGACTTTGAACATATTTTGTCAAATAATGGAAAATCTCTATAATTGAATGAATAACCTATGACTAAAAGTGGAAAACATTGTGACGAAAAGAGAAATTGCACGTTTTGTGCAATTTCTTCTTTTGTTACTATGTTTTCAAAAAGCCGTCTGCTGCAGAGGCGTCAGAAAGTGTCTATATGAGGAAAAGGTTAATTGTTAAATAAAGTTGAAAAAATTGTGGCCAAAGGAGAAATTGCTCATCATGAGCAATTTCACCCTTGGCCACAATGTTTTCAAAAGTCGTCTGCTGCTTTTGCGTCTTTTACACCTTTACACAGTATTATCAGATATATTTTAATCAAATTTTACATAGCATTATCAGATAGATTTTATTCAAACTTTACTACAGTATTTTATCAAATTCCTAATTCACTAGAAGGGTGAATAAAGACATAATTATATAAGCCACTACATAAGAAAAATTGAACTCTATGGGATCACATAATCAGTAAAGTACCAAATCAGCATGCACCTATATACTGCATCATCTGACCCTTCTCTGTTTTCCAATACATTAATTTTCAAGTATTGAAGAATCCTTCTGAAAGAAGGATTGTGGCACAATAATATTTTACAAATCGTTGGCTTCATGCAAAACGGTATTAACTACACCTTGTTACAAGATGTACATTTTACCTACAACAGTTTTACATAGAGCTATTGAAATAAATATGCACTCAATATGATCAAAATCATCTTTAACCCTTTCCCTCATATGACAATTCTGCAGCAGACGACTTTGAACATATTTTGTCAAATAATAGAAAATCTCTTTAATTGAATGGCTAAAAGTGGAAAACATTGTGTCAAAAGGAGAAATTGCACATTTTGTGCAATTTCTTCTTTTGTCACTATGTTTTCAAAAAGCTGTCTGCTGCAGAGGCGGCAGAAAGCGTCTATATGAGGGAAAGGGTTAATTAAAAAAACTAATAAGAAAGTTTGATTTTGTTTTGCACTACTCATTATCTATCAATATTTCTATATGTCTGCATCTATAAACTAGTGTGTTCAAACACACCAGGTTAAGTGCATTAAAGTTTTAACTTCTTGGTACATAATGAAGTTGCAACCTTTAATGTCATGTCATGTGTTGAAATGTTTTTTTTTTTTCCTTAAATGGCTTTCTGTACATTACTTTCATGTGATTCTAGAGAGATAAAAGTTTGAATTTTTTCCCTTTTAGAGGATAACTTTCAATTAATCTATAATTTAATTTTTTGAAAGCACTATAAGGAAAAGAGAAAGGCCAAGAATGTGCACCATCATCTATTTTTCCTAGTAATGCTAACTATTATTTCTCTGAAATATACCTTCACATGCCCAGATTGTTGTTACTTCTTTCTTAATGTGTAAGAGTGTTATAACAAATAATAAATTAATTTCATATGTATCAGGGTACACAAAAACATAGAGTAAAATATACAGTTCACATTTTGACACCTAGAGCTTGAAAAATGTCTCATCTGTGACAGAGGCTAATACAGCTTCCCTCATATATACGCTTTCTGACGCCTCTGCAGCAGACGGCTTTTTGAAAACATAGTGACAAAAGAAATTGCTCAAAACGAGCAATTTCTCCTTTTGCAACAATGTTTTCCACTTTTAGTCATAGGTTATCCATTCAATTACAGATATTTTCAAATGTTTGACAAAATATGTTCAAAGTCGTCTGTTGCAGAATTGTCGTATGAGGTTAAGGGTTAAAGGGTCAAAGCCAGTAATAGAATGTTTATTTCTTATCTGTAGCCAATTCTTACAAATGTAATATTCTCACTGAGTGTAAGACTATGATTACTAAATATAAGGTCAAGGCAGAATTAACATAGTTTTACACTCTGGGGACCGTTTGTAGGTATGACGTTTTTATTTAAATCTTATTAAAGTGTTCATTTAGATTGAAAAGTTGGTTATATTTTTGGGTCCATTTCATTCAGAGATGCTGATAGCCTACCTGTTATACATTATCCCCAATGTGCATACAGGTGTAATTGCTCTAACTAATAAAAAAAAAAAAAATGTTTTCAACTTGATTGAAACTATTATTTTAATCTCCCATATGTTACAAATGTTTTCTAAATACAACTCTTAAAATACTATATTATATATACTAGTATATAGGCTCAGATAGACAGTTAACCCTCCCTTACTTTTAAAAACATTGTTACAAAAGGAGAAATTGCCCTTAACGAGCCAATATATATTATATTATATATTATTTTTTTTCTTTTTTTCAATATATTTAAATTTTCATTGAAGAGATTTCATGGATAACCTATGACTAAAAGTGCAAAACATTGTGTCAAAAGAAGAAATTGCTGGTTTCCCCATGTTTTCACTAGTTGTTTTTAAAGTCGTATGCGGCAGACATTTTGTATGTGGTCTAGGGTTTATCTGTCTAAAGTGTTTTTTACTCTTATTTATTTACGAGTTGTGTAATGGGAAAAGGAGTCATGACGCATGTGTGGGCGTTGACGACCCACCAGTCTGGGTGTCTGGATTATAAACATTAATGTGCCTACATGTATGTGAACTGATACACTTCCAGAATTATCTTCGGAGTTGGGGAGCATTTAACTTGAACACTTTTGAAACAATTATGGTGTGTGTTCAATGATAAACGAAACTTATGAACACACTAGATAGTTTTATTAAACATATCCTCGTTTTGCAGTTAGTTTAAATTTCACTTTTGTTAGTTATTAAATATAGCAAACAGTTGAAAAAGACTTACCACCCCCTCCCCCTACCCCCGAAAACCAAATTGATAGGGTCTACACAAAAGCCGTCGTAAAGCATGGCGTTTTCGATAGTTTTGGGTTTGATCTATAAACATTTAATTGACGTTTCTTCAAATCGAAAAGAGCAGTGGCTGATGTTTTAGAATCGGGTGAGAGATGCTTCTCGGAGGGTATTCTATAAATAGGCTCAAAGTCGTCTTCTGTATCTCCGAGGAGGCGTTTGACGTCATCCTCACACGTAAGCGGCTGTGACATCATTTCCGCTGCACGATCAGTTCTTCTAAACGTGCCTTTAGATGGATGTTCTGTCGAGTTATCCATGTGTTTATAGTGATTGGTATGGCAATACTGTGTAATTTCCTGGTCCACTGGGATAATATCAACTCGAGTTTTAGACTGAAAAGAACATGTAAACATCGCATTAAATACAAAAATGTATAAGCTATGTACAGTTGGTGTTCCTTTGCATAGAGACTGATGTTTTTCTTTTTGGGAGACTATAAAATGGTAGTAATTTCAAAATGACTTTCACACCTTGGCGCTCAGGATTGTGGGGTTATCATTACGACTGACTCGCTGGCCTCGGGATAAATGGATCATTAGTACTGGAAATTTATCAAGGAAACACCGTACGTGATATAACTAAATTATATAGTCGGAAACACCAAACAATCAACCGAACTTTCTTCCTGGACAATTTGACAAAACTATGGAGCAATATATGTGTTGTTGCGAGCAAAGCAGTTGTGTTATGTATACACACACAATCGCATACCTGGCAGGGACTGCAATTGAAAATGGTTGAACCATGTCACATGCACTACTACGTTTCGACAACTCCGTTTATAAATATTTGTAGAAGCTAACTTTAAATGTGAGCAAATTCAAACTTTAGAAGAGGATAAAAAGTAGTGGGAAAAGGCAAACCATGCCTTTTTCCTGGCATCTCACGGGTCAGATATTCTAACCAATTCCTAATGGCAAAAGTCTTAAAAATCATGCAGAATTTAATTGTGTTAACCTTGGTTTTTATATTCCCAAATAATAAACAAAAGAGATTAATTTTCCCAAATAAAGGGCCGTTGTCCCCAAAATGCCTAGAATAAGGCCTGCAAACATGTTTGAACATTTAAATTAAAGAAAGCAATACTACTGATACCTCTTCAGGATACACCTCCATTGAACACATTGCGTCATCATTGACATGCGCAATGTTAATGTTCATCCCATAAGCACAACCTAGCGGCTTGTTTTCCATCATGGTCGCACATTCCGGTATGCTTCTACAAGACAACAGCTTTCTTAGTAAAATAAGCAGAGGAACACCATTCCTGTTCGCCGTCACTGGCTTTACGGTGTTCAACGTGATGACAAGGTCCGTATTCATTCCGAAACAAAATCCCGATAGGTAGCCGGGATACATGTAAGACATGAATTTCTCCTTCACAACGGTATCACCGCCATCTTCCTTTAATATTGTCACATGACCAATGTATGCACGCTCTGAAACTTCGTTCGTCCAATCATCGTTGTGTGCTATCATTCGAAACTCCTTGGTATTTATGAGAATGTCTGTACAACCTTTGTCCGCAATCGGTTGTTTTACTGTAAGTCCTTCGATCTCGTACTGGTGACTTAGTAGAATTTCTGAGGCACTCTGTAACAAGAATATGTCGACGAAGTTCTGCCCTGCGCCATCTGCAATTCCTCGTATTTCATCAACTATTTCAGGGAAACATTGCTCGGAGTTTTTCAGGTAATCTTGAAAGATTTGTCGACCTTCTGTGGTATGATAGAATTTATGAAACAGTTTGACATCTTTGGATGTTTTAATGTAATCGTCTATAAAACCTGAAACGTATATTAGAGCTATTATGTATATAATTTTCACAGTGGCTGGACTCCGTCTCACTAAAATAACCAAGGACGAAGAAATTATTTCCTGCCCTCTATATACAATGTATGTACGTTTAACAGATGGAACCACATCATTTTTATGTCATTTTCAGATGAACAACTTTTGTTCTGGTCTATAGTGTTCCAGAAATGTGTCGAGATGTTGTCACGGAAAAGTTTTGGTGTATCAACCTGCCATGGTCGACAATAATTTCATATTGATTCCCTCCTTGACACTTTTCGAAAACGACCCATCAACAAATTTGAATTTGTCTGGCGATTTGTGATCTTATAACATCTGTGTGTAACGAAGACGTAGACGAGCCTCCGCTAAGGCATAGTCTCACCAGAATATACACTGTCCGCGTGTATGTAAGACGGACCCAGATGTTCTTTTTATAAAGAAAAGGAATTAAATAATGATGATGATACCATATCCGTTTTATGATCCCGTTACAGATATGCAATAAATCCTCACTCAATTTTATAGAAACGCAACAGGAACGGGGAAATGCTGGGTATTACGCCCAGTGACAACCAAAATCAGCTTGTTCAATAGTTGAAACCGTCAGTTAATTTAGAATATAGTAGCATCGGGCGATTGGGGATTCGTTAAACATATGTGAACAATACTAAAAAAGCTGATGAGCTATACAATGTCTATAGAATCTTCATTTTCTGCATGTATGTATAACCAACTTTGTAGTTGCTTGTTTTTGTAATAGTTAATTTGTGATCTGTTTGTATTGTTTGTGAAATCTTCAAATATGGAGGAAATAAAAATAATAATAATGCAATTACTACCATAAATATAACTTCCGACAAATAGACGAAATACATATCCGGAGTGGATTTCCGAATACAATCCTCAACGTGACGCCGTCCGGAATATGTAATAAGACCCCCAAATGATCTGACACGTATTAAACTATGTAGTATTCATTGACTATGTATGTCAATAAGACACCAACTTATCTTAAACGGCTTAAAATATGTAGTATTCATTGACTGTGTAAGTCAAATAGACCCCAAATGATTTGACACGGCTTAAACTATGTGGTGTTTATTGACTGAGCATATCGTTTAAAAAAAGCATCAGTTCAGTGCGCATGATGATGAATATTACGCTCTGTATCAACATATTACTTCACGGTTGTAAACATGTAGTATATATACTAGTATAAATTCTTTTACCCGATTTCCTCCCTTTCTGTATCAAAACAGAATGTTGTCCTTCATTGAATCTCCATTTGACAGATAACATAAACAGAGACGGAAATATCTTAGTAGGCAATAGGTTAACCCTTTCCAACTTGCAGACGCACATTGAAGCATCTGTAGCAGTCGACGTTTGAAAACATTGTGGCACAAGAAGAAATTGCTGATGTTGTCACAATATTTTCAACAACATTCAATAATCATACTTTAATATAAAGAGATTTTCCATAGTTTTGCCTGTATGATTTCTAACTCGTCTGTTTCATGTTTTTGTGTGGGGGGAACGGTAAATCAGGGCTGGCTCTGGCCTAGACAAAATAATAGCCATTATTTTTTCATGAAAAAAATTAATAGCCAAAGCCAAAGCTAACGTGTGAAGCGCGTGAATGTGGTACAATAAAATAAACGCATGATAATGCTTTGTCAGCATTTTTATTTATTACCCCTGTATACAAACTTTTCATGACATTATCAGTTAGTCAAAATAGCAATGAAGGTACATACGCTTGTTTAATTGCTTTTTTAAATCTGACACACCTTCCAAAATGTTTAGTCATTAGTGAATCCTACTAGATTTGCAAAAGTTAAATGAAAAAGTGTTTTTTATAAATATGATTCAGAGGGATACTTTTAATCTCAACTATACATAAAACTTAAAGGCTATTGAAATTCATAAGTTCATCTTGTAAATCTAAACACTCAGTCCCTATCATGATCACTGTCTTTGTCTAAGTCAATTTATTTCTGTTACGAAACGTAAAGGGTACGAAACGGAAAGGGTACGAAACAGTCTGCATATAATTACCAAAGTGAAAGTTACTTTCCGGAAAACCCTTCCAGTTAAACAAAAACAAAGTCTGTGTTTAAATAGTCCAAATCATTTAGACAAGTATTTGTTTTGCTACCGACGTCTAAAAACCACTTCAATGATACATGGAAATCGAAACCACATTGATCGGTATTGATCAGCGATAAATTTTAATCGTCCGCCATTTTGTTTGCAAGGTAAACAAATCTGTTATATTTAATAAACATGTCCGTCTTTTTTAAAAATTGAATGCATCGAAAATTATATCTGCAATGAATTAATTTAAGGTGTTATCATTCTAAATTGGGGCGATTAAAATGTACAATGAAAGGTGATAAGTTGCACAGTCTTCGACGTGGATTACACACACTCGAGGATTAACTGATAAGGCGATGACCCGCGGCCAATCAATCTTGTAATTAACACCGGGGTATGACACTTGAGATAAACAAGGTCATTCACGCTTCATTGACACGTGTTTTCATGCTCTCATACGCAATTAGCAGACGATTTTTTTTATCCAGTTGCAAAATAAAATAATCGCCATTTTCCGTCGCCAAATTAACAAAATGATCGCCGTCTTCATTAAATAATCGCCATTTGGCGACAATGGCGACCTACAGCGCGAGCCCTGGGTAAATGAAACCGTGTCTTAAGAAAGTGAGACAAACATACAACAACTTTACACAAAACAAATACCTTTAAAGGTGCTTCCGATCGCTTTTCCCACCTCATAATTGTTTTCTGCAACAATATAAACCACAGGTAATGCAGACATGTCGACTTATACAAGGTATTTCAACGAGTGAATTCCGCACCTGACTGATAGTATGAACGTGACGTGACGATATACATGCGAGCCGTGGCTTAGAAAAACTAACCTTAGCGTATTGAATTAAAATCAAATGTACATTAAGATATGTCTGCGCGTCTGTGCCATCTTATCCCAAGTGTACATTTTGTTTTGTTAGACATGTCTTGAAACATTATGCGACAAGTTAACGGACAGAGGATATGAAAATCATGCTTTGCGTATGCGTTGGTTGGTTTTGATCTACGCTGAACGCAAATGCCCAATACCTGGTTTTCACGGAGCGTCGCTTATCTATAGCCTTCAAACTTGACTAAATGACTTGGATATACAATGGAACCTGTGAATAAAGACCAACTATGGGAAGACACATTCTGGTCTTTGTCCACATTTGGTCTATCTGAAAGGTCATTTTTGCAGAAAATGAGCAGGAAACTAAACGTGTGGTTGCTATAAACAGGTGTTCTGTAGCAAAAGTTCAACTATATTAGATTGATTTTGAGATATCGGTGATATTATCCAACAAGTAACACTTTAAATGAGAACAATTCATATCATCGAACATTATGGCATAGGTGTAAGCGCATGCTAGGTGAAACTATTAAACTTAAAACTTTACCATGTCGCTTTGCGAGGCATTTTAATCATTTCCCAAATATAGAGCCATTTCGACGCCTCTGCAACAGACGAGTTTTTAAAACATTTCGGAAAAAAGGAGTAATTTGTCATCATTAGCAAGTTCTCCTTTTGCCACAATTTGTTCAACTATTTTCGATAATTAAACATTCTCTTATACAGAGACATATAAATATGTATATATGGTAACTTCCCATTTTAATCCCATTTCGTCCACAGTTTTTGTCCCATTTCGTCTACACCCTTATTCCCATTTCGCCTACTGTTCATAAAATGAATATACATAGCTATATGTCTACGGAGATTCCATTTCATCTTACATTGACCATCCTTAAAGCATTTGAGTCTATATTGTTTGCAGTGTTTGAATGCCATGAGTCCCTTACAGTAATTGTGACATTCCAATATAATCAGATAAAAATTCAAAGGTCATGTGCCTTCGAACTTTGCAAACAGAGAAGATTCAGGTTGCCTGCTTCATTTAAGAAAAGACAGGTCTAAAATAATTAATTGTTGATAATTTTCGAATTTTTTTTTTTTTTTTTTTTTTAAATAGAACGATAAAATAACACAATTTCCAATGAAAAGACGTTCTGGTATGGGTCAACACCGTATGTATAACCCACACACTTTAACCAAAAGATATGTCTTATTGAATTAATGGGATTAGACGAAATGGGAATAAACCGTATTTATATGTCTCTGCCTTATAGAGATAGTACATAACTTTGCCCGGAAGTTTTTCGAAGTCGTCTGCTGCAGGTTTGTGGTACGTGCACGGGAAAGGTTTACGTGTATGTTTAGGTTACATTTGAGTTGACTACATTCATACCTTGTAAACAGGAAAAAATCGGTCAGTCTAAACAGAACCATGGTGTCACCAACTGTCAGGAGGTCCTGTCCCTGGCATAAAAAGGTAGGAATCGGGAAGGTATTGGACTTTTGGGACAAAGGGGTCTTTTCAGATGTAAATGGCTGACTGGCCCGTTCAATAAGTGTGGCATTATGCTAAATAAGAACTTAGCTGTTTTACTTCATGCTGTTAGATCTAGTATTTATTTGGAGAAAAAACTTAGTGTGGATTGTTATAGATATGTTGTCATATAAAAACCTAATTTCCTTGTTTTCTGGAAGTTATGGCCCAAACACATATGGCCCACTGCATTTTTGTCCCATATTTAGAAGATATGGCCCATATATGAAATATATGATTTGTTCCCCGAACGCCTACTCGATTTAATCTCTATATGGTCAAAATTGGGGATAAGGGGGCCCTTTCAAGGGCAGTTATAAGTGATAGATTTATGTGGATTTCATTGAATATCATTATGACACATGGTCAGAATTTTCTTTTATAAAAAAAATAATATTATTTTGTATGTATTTTGTGTGTATCACGCTTATGAACATGGTACGCTTCAAGTCTGAATTTAAACGCTTCCAAAGTTTTACAGTTGAAAAATAATGGTATTTGGATGAAATGGGATTTAAACATATTGTTGAAAACATGCAAATGCATGTTAAAAGCAAAGGCTTCTTTCCCCAGAACAATTTCAAGTGGTACACTATCTAAAAAGGCAACAGGTTATGGTATTTATTACTAATTTCAAGCGAGCTACAATGCATTCTCGTGCTCAAGTATAACTGTTTATTCTGCTTCAACAAGACAAATTTAGAACCTGATCTACATCCTGGCTTAAAAAGATATGTATGCGAACCTAGCATCAACCCAGAGAAATTCAAATACCGTTGCAGCATGTTATAGGAACATGCACTAGAAACACCTTTGCTGATTAGCACTTGCCTGCTTGCTCTATAGACGTCGGTTTTGATTTTTCTAAGAAACAGAATTAAATGATCAAGACGTATTTCGATGTCAGAGCATTTCATTACCCACAATTCATTAAATCTAAGAAAACACGAATAACCTATCAAAATCATGGTTAAATCTCTTAAAACTAAAACATCATTGCAAGCAATATACATATTACATAACTGAATAAGCTGTTCGGTAGTGATAACGTCTTTTTTGTTGACTGGCTTGGAATTTCGATGTTTAGCACATTCAATCAGTCGGCTCACTGTCGATGAAACAGTTGGATTCGTGAAATCATTCACCTGGTGTAACCATTTGATGGCATAAACCGCCGAGGAAACAACACTATATGATTTTCCCGAATCAATCAGATTCGATATATACCAGGCAACATGAATACTATGGGCATGCCTCTTTGGTAAATGTTTAGCATCACAGAACTCATCAAACGATTTTATCTGGTAAGAGTACTTTTTCACAGTGGCATCTGCCCGCGATCCTAAAATCTGATCCGCCATTTTGTCAATGCATGTATTCGCATCTTGTACATTTATGCAACCAGCTTCTTCGAATTTTCTCTTCAAGAATGTTTTATACCATTACCTGTTAAAGAAAATTACAATCGGTACATTTCATCTTTATTTGCCCCTAGACTTAATGCGACCATTCTGAAAGACATTTTTGCTTTTGAAAACATGCCTTAACTCCCTTTGCCACAACATATCGCCGAACTAGGCAAAGTGTAATTATCCTTAACGTAATTCTTATACACACCTTTATCATCAACTATGTATGGTCAAAACGAGGCCGACTCCCACTACGGGATTATCAGAGTACTTTCAGCATGATCGCTTTGTATTATTTCAGACTTTTTAATACAAAACTTGGTGGGGGGACTAACCAGTTGTTGACTCCTTGCTAATCTTGATCGAAGCAATTCACAGCTTCTACACCAGGCACCCATCATATAGAGTTAAATCTCCTACATTTGTTATTCAAATTTGACACAAACCTGTCGACGTCGTGCGGACCCCAATTTGCATCCAAAAACCGGAATACGCCGTCGTGAACACAAACCATTAATCTTGATCTAAGTGTCTGCTTAATTCATCTGCTTTTGAATTATAAACCCTAGAAATCCATTCTGGTACATAAGTTATGTTTTCACTATTACACAATTCATTTATATATAGTGAAATAACATGTAACTCCTCAATGTTACTACCAGATAACAAAATTGTGCTTTACATTCATATTATCAGACATAATTTTAATGTGCTTATTTTTAATGTCAGACAAGAGAAAGTTGATGCAACGCATCAATGTCGCCGGAAATCCATACTGTAGTGATGCATAGCACTTACATTACAGTAGTTGAACAAACAGTTATCAACTGAGGGGCATATTAGAACATCCGGGTAGGGGTCAAGTGAAAATGTATCATAACTTGCATTTTTTTGTCAACGAAGTGAATGTCCTTCATTGAAATATAATTGAAGCCTTTCATTGTTTATGATTAACCTCCATGCTAAGGTAGGTTGACCATACACACAGCCAACTAATTATTGATCATAAACAGTAATGGAAATGAGTAATCTTGCCAATTGTATACAGTGCTTTCATTAAGGAATAATTATAAGATTTGTGAATTCCTCATACACTTTTCAAGATGTTTGTCAGATTATTTGAATTTTATTTGTTATGAATAAAACCACAAAACAGATAATTTAGGCGTTGCATGCAATAGTCAACATTGAACACGTTAGCAATCTACTTTTAAAACAATGAGAAAAGGGTTAAATTGCGGAAGACATGAGTTTTCTCTTTTTCTCAAAATAATATTAACTTGGCATCCTAATTATATCATACTTTGACAAATATTAAAATGTAGTCCAATATTTATAAATTAGACCACTCTCGAAATATAATATCAGCTAAACAGTTAAATTTCATTGAAATTGTTGAATAATTTCAAACTTAATTTGGAACATAAATAACAAACTACTCAGGTTTTAAAATTATATAATGATGAGCGCCCTTGTGTCAATGATGCATAACAATATGCAGATCGCGAGCAAAATGCCCGTAGGGAATTTAATGACACATCTAAAATTGTCTAAGACGAAATAATTGTGTACGAAAGACCCGTTTCGTAAACCCATTCTTCTTCGAAGCGTTGTAGTTCTTTACAAACTTTATAGGCAAAGATTGTTCATTCAAAGTAATTTTTCTATTAAAACCAGTTTTTATCTCAGTTCGTTCTTTTCTTCATTTGTTTCGAACCAAATAAACATTTTAAATCACCTATAATTAACTATTTGTAAATGAGTGAAAAAAGAACGGCTCTCTGCAAAGGATATTGATCTACGCAGTAGATATTCGCTAGTCACGTGATCAACAGTTTTAGCTTAGAAACAGTTCATATTTTAGATATACATGGATAAACATTATTAAATGTATTCTTCAAAAAAAAAAGACATCTCTTTGAACATAAAAATAACATTCAGTAAGTTAAAATTGCTATTAAAAGGAGAATTCGACGTGATTTTTATCTCGATATTGACACATAACAGTCTGCTGCTAGCAGGTGCGCGTATGTAAACAAATTAGACTGCGACGTAAAGGTTTGTAGTTATTGTAATATGTTCAAGACATTTAAAAAAAAATTTTTTTCTAATAATAACTCGTCCTCCCATGTCATTTCCGAAAACCTTTTAAAAATATAAGTCGCGGGCTTCTGCCCGGCGACTTATAATGAACCGCCTGACTGCCTCCATTTCCCTCCATGTAGAACTTTTCTTTGATTCTATATCTGATCAGGACCCGTATATTTCTGATGAATACATATATCTCTTAACTGTGCTTTCACACACGCTCACTTCCGGGAGCATACCTCTGTTCGTTACTGAAACAGTACATATCTTATTGCTCACTTCCGGGAGCAATTCTAACCTTGAATCCGATATGCTCTTTTTCTTGAGCCTATGCAACATGGAATTATGTTCCTTATACTTGCTCTCTTCCGGGAGCATACCCGGTTCCATATTCCTGCTTACTTCCGGGAACATATCAGATTTCATATTCCTGCTCACTTCTGGGAGCATATCCGATTTCATATTCCTCCTCACTTCCGGGAGCATATCCGACTTGAAAACCTCTATCATATACCTGCCTTCTTCCGGTAGCATTGACTCACTTGTATTTTCTTTGTTATTTACATTATTTTCCGATTCTGATCTCATGCTTCTCCAAGAGCAAAACGAACATTTATTGTTAAAACAATTATCTTTGATTTGAATGTATTCTCCATTATATGTGCCTGAACATAAGTCTTTAGCAAAACCTCACCCTGTAGGCTCATTTTCAACATTATCGGACCTTCTCAATATATCGTGACAGAAACTAGAACTCACTCCTGCGAATATATTAATTCTATGAAACCACGATATCCTTGGTCGCTAGCGTCTGAAAACAACCACGCTTCTATGTTTCTATCTTGTTTAAGTTTTAACGACTTTCCTATATTATTCAGCTTTCCATCGTTTTCGAGCCAAAACCTCAATTCCGAAATTGCTTTGATGGGGAATTGAATCAACGAATTCCATGTAAATGTACTACATATGGACTTGTACAAATACCTTGATTTCAGACTTACTATTTTCCCAATTACGCTTTGCAGAGAAGTTATTTGACCAACAACAGATGCGATAAATCTGACCGATATTACTTGGTTGGCCTTTTCAAGCTGTTCCAGTACAGACTTCAAACTAATCTCTAACCTTCGTATGCGATCATCTGTAATGAACAATCTATTAATTCTTAAATCTAAGACATGTCCTAGCCAATAACCTACTTTTAATGGATACCATTGACATTTATCGCCAGCTAAAAGAAAGCCCACGTCTACTAAAGACGTTTGAATGAATTGACTAGCCTTTAACGCACAGTCATATTTGATATGACCGCCTATACCGTCGTCTAAAAACATAATACACTAGCGGAAAAAAGAAACTGTGCATGCCTTTAATTTAAATATTTTTTTAAATACCATTTTGATTATCATAATATTTAGTACACGTTATCAATATGCTATGCGAAACCTGTGTACAACTTTTCGCTCGTATCGCACGTGCGGTTCGTGCAATAGCCGATGACGTCGGTTTACATGTTTATTGGGTCTCGCACTTTACACAGTCGAAAGTTTACACGTTTAAAAGCATTAAACATTTGTTAAAGATTCAATAAATCGGAAAAACATCGAAAGTTTGTGTTGTGTTGGATTGTAAGGATGCCACGGCTTACCGAAAATCAGCGTTTGCGTGCCATCGGGATGCTGCAAGCTGGAAGGCAGCAAAACGAGGTCGCTCAACAATTTGGTGTGCATACGAACACTATAAGTTCACTGTATAGACGTTACCAGCACACTGGCAGTACTCGGGACTACCCTCGACCTGGGGCACCGCGTGTGACGTCACGTTTACAAGACAACCATATTCGGCTCACCCATCTTCGTAACCGTTTCCAATCTGCAAGTTTGACGGCTAGAACTATTCCTGGACACCAAATAATTAATCCGAGAGCTGTTCGGAACCGTTTGCATGCCGTTAACATGCGCCCGCGACGTCCTGCAATACGTCCAGTTTTGACAAGACGTCACCGTGTTGCACGCCTAGGATGGTGTCGAATTCGCCTTAGGTTTACCCATAGACTATTGGGGGAAATACTTTTCACGGACGAGTCACGATTTAGCCTTTACTTCCATGGCCTTCTGTTTCGCCCGATTTATCGCCGATCGAACATGTTTGGGACGAAATGGAACGTCGTTTACGTCAACTACCCAATCAGCCAGTTACGTTGGTGGAGTTGGGAAATCCCTTGGTGCAAATATGGAGCAACCTTCCACAACCAATATATGCAACATTAATTGGGTCTATGAGACGAAGGTTACGTGCAGTCATCAATGCATTAGGCGGACATACCAGATATTGAGTTTGTGACTTTGGATTTCACTCCACCAGTCTTTGACGCGATGCCAAGATTAAATGAGTAACAATTTTGGTGATTTCTTTTTGTGATTATGTAAAGGATAGATTGATAAACTATTATGTTGTTTAAAATATGTACCGTGTTATGAAATAAAAAAAATACAAACATTTTCCCGATGCACAGTTTCTTTTTCCCGCTATTACTGATTGCATTTGACCTCCAATATTTCACCATTACTCTTAAAAGCTTTGTAAAAATATGACCAGCGGAAGAAATGCCAAAAGGTAATGAATTGAAAATGTAATATTTCTCAGTGCCGCCATCATACCAAGCGAAACCAAGATAAGTCCTGTGATCAGGATATATATTTACATGATGATATGCGCCTTTCAAGTCGAATGTTAATACATAACTTGATAATTCAATCATTTGCTCAGCTATCCTGATATCCTCGAATTTTACTTTAAACAAATACAAACACGGGTTTATATGCCTGCGATCTAATAACATTCTAGGTTTACCCGTTTTATTGTATGCAACCGTCAGTTGATTAATAACCTCTGGTTTAGTATGAACCAATGTAATAACACTTTTTGTTCAACAATGTTTGAATCTGCTGAGAAACGAAACCTGGAGTGTCTCTTTGAACCCATTTATCATAATTACCCTTTAGAAGACCCATGGGAGATAACTCATATACATCACTATCTATATCATTGCCATCTTCCACATCCCTGTGTAGACTATCCGAGCCATAATTTTCATCTTCACAAGGAACTAAATGGTTTCCGACCATTAATGCAGATAAATATAATTCACCACTTATCTTATTATTTGTGTGAGCTTGAGAGCACTCGTTTTTCCAATGGCTTTCCACAAGTGAAGCAAAACCCTGGCTTTCTACTGCCATTCCCACCATTCATTGACTGTACAGCTGACGACTCTGTAGAAGACGCTCGTCTGTAAGGGTTGGTCCTGAATCGTTTCTTACCCGTCCATTTTGGCTTTTTTTAGATGCCATGGCTTCCGCACGATACATTCTTTTGTCATCATCGCTGTCACTAGCAATTGGGTTGGACTGATATTCCGCAACCACACGCCAACCTAGCTCAGAGCTATCAGCCTATTGTATGTGCTTCTGCCTCTGCATTATCGTATTCTTAGCCGAAATAATCATATTCAAGCAGAAATACACTATGACTTTGACGTGCAGGATGAAAAGGAAAGCAAAGGAAACCTGAGGGAAATCCGCCCTGTAAATAATGGTTCCTTAGTCACGTAAATATCACGTGCATATCTACAAATGTAATATAGCTATCTAATGAATTTAAAACCATATAAACATGTACTTAAGTAATGGCCTGAATTTACCTTCAATTATTCTGGCTTTTGTTTCATGAATATTTCCTGCATTGAACTGCTCTTCGTTGCTTTTACGTTTAAATTTTCGCAATTCTAATATAGAAAAACGAGGTGAACAAGATGAAGAACTTATCTTTTCCATCATTGTGCCCATCTGCTGTAATAATTCATTGTGCCCCTGCTTCATGGCTTCCTTAACATGCTCCTCCACGAGGTTAGACAATTCGTCACGGTTTTTCATCATGTAAGCGGTACGAAGTCAACTGCGAGAAGTCTTGCGTAGAACTGACGAGAACACGCCAAAAACATCCTTTGTATACAACCACTGCACGGTTAACACGTGCAACAACTATCAGCTTGTGATTCGTACATGTTACGACATACGTTCTCTTTTATAACTGCTGTAACGCAGAGAACTTTAAACACATGTACCCGGCCTTATAAAGACCAGTTTGTAAAACATATTCCGGTTTCGATAAACTGTTAACACTTGTTTAGGGTATAAAAAGAAAGAGGACAGTACAGGGATTTTGTGAAATTTTCGTTTCTAAATAATTTCGTTTTGTTTATTCGAAATACTGGATGTATATTTTTGTGAACACAAAAAGAAGATAAATAACGCGTATTTGCGGAGGATAATTACACTAGATATTTAAGCCTGTCCTACCAAGGGGCAGTGTTTTATTTTCTTTACTGTTGGATTTGTATTTAATTTAACATCATGTGTACGGATTAAATTAGACTGTCTTGATATATAGATAGTAAAGACAGAACAAAGGTAAGTCTCTCTTCTATTTGTTCAGACTATTTTTTTTTTTATCTTGTCCATATTTCTGTACTAGGAATACTATTTTATATGTTGACTGTTCGCATCCTAACAAAGATATATTGAGACTATTTTATTATCTTGTCTAGGTTTTTGTACTAGGAATACTATTTTATATTTTGACTGTTCGCATCCTAACGGCGATATATTGAGACTATTTTATATTTTGACTGTTCGCATCCTAACGGCGATATATTGAGACTATTTTATATTTTGACTGTTCGCATCCTAACGGCGATATATTGAGACTATTTTACATTTTGACTGTTCGCATCCTAACGGCAATATATTGAGTCTATTTTATATTTTGACTGTTTGCATCCTAACGACGATATATTGAGACTATTTTATATTTTGAGTGTTCGCATCCTAACGGCGATATATTGAGACTATTTTATATTTTGACTGTTCGCATCTTAACGGGGATATATTGAGACTATTTTATATTTTGACTGTTCGCATCCTAACGGCGATATATGGAGACTATTTTATATTTTTACTGTTCGCATCCTAACGACGATATATTGAGACTATTTTATATTTTGACTGTTCGCATCCTAACGGCGATATATTGAGACTATTTTATATTTTGACTGTTCGCATCTTAACGGCGATATATTGAGACTATTTTATTATCGTGATATTGAGAGCGGCGTTCAACGGAACAGACGTTTATTTACAACACAAGCATATAACGAGGACTTGGCGTGAAACGGTTATAACTAAAATTGGTATTTTTTTACCAAGGTTAATCACCTCGCCATAATGTCTTTATAAACGTTAAATCTTTTTTTCTTGGTAAACAATGGAAATTTAGGTGCCATTGCAAAATGGCCCCTAAACTAGGGTTTTCAAAATAGGTTTTTAGTTACAACCGTTTCACGCCAAGCCCTCGATAAGCTCATTGTGCATAACGTACATAATTAACAAGATTCAAGATTCAATACTTTATTGACTGTTTTTCGGCAAAGCATTTTGCCTTTGCCCATTTACAAATTATACAAATATGGCAAACATATATACAAATGTACATAGAAAAACATATAACATTTATACATATAACATATAACATATATACATATAACATACACAAAGTGTTTTTTACAAACATAACATATGTATAGAACCAAAAATACCATATCATGTACATTAGTTTTGCATAACAGACAATTCTTCATTTCTTAGGATCATTGCGTTCTTTAAGTATTTCATTAAATTAATTAGTTTCCCTTTATTATTTGTTTTCATAATATAATTAAAAATTTCTAAACTGGGCCATGCTTGATATAGATTAAACCTTTTAAGTAAAACAGTATATTTTGGACAGCATGATATGAAGTGATATTCGCTTTCTACAGCTTTAGAGTTACATAATTTGCACAATCTTTCTTCTCTAATAATACCATTATGTTTCCCCTTTTCGATTTCCAGATGATGAGAGGATCGCCTAAATCTTGATAATTGCTTTTGTAGACATTCGTACGGTGGAATTCATCAATAGGTGAACTGGCCGCCGTGATATGACTTAGAAAATGTTAAAAACGGCGTTAAACCCCAATAAATCAATCTACCTCAAAGTCTAAGTGATGCCAGAACAAACCGTACTGTAGACCCTGACACAGATTCAGATACGAATGATTGTAACAGTGATTCTAACTCTGATTCTGATGGATATGACACTGAGAAGAATGATGAACTGTGCAATAAAGCAAGATAAGCATCATTGGACAATGTGTTTAGAAATAACTGTGTTATTGTTGGCCAAGGATCTTGATTCATGTCTTTCCGTAGCCCTTTTGTCAGCCATTTTGAATATTCATGGTCAAGATAAACACTTTTACCTTTGAAAGTTGTATAGTTGAATTTGCCATGTCAGAAAACATATTATTAGACACTAAAATTGTTAGAATCGGACACTGTTAACTGTGTTGGTGAATTTGACCGCCAGTCAAAAGTGCGTGGACCTTTCAACATGTTGGTCCATAGCGCCCTCATTTAAAGTAGGAGGCTAATTTATGTTAACCTTTTAGCAGCCATATGGAAATTTCAAGGTTATGGCAACCACTTTTACTTTTAAAAGCTGCTTAGTTGAATTTGCCATGTCAGAAAACATATTATTAGACACTAAAATCATTAAAATCGGATAATGTTAACTGTTTTGTTGAATTTGACTGCCAGTCAAAAGTGCGTTGACATTTCGACGTTTTTGACCATAGCGCCCTCATTAAAGGTAGGAGGTATAACAAACTATACATTTTTGGAATCCTCATGACTAGACAAATAATTTGATATGCATATTGACACGATTGAAATATATTTGAAATTTGACCCCTGTTTGACCTTTGTTGACCCCTCCCGAAAATGCCTGACATTTTCAAGGGGCAGCCCAAGTCAAAATTGTTCGGTATTCATCAGGGAACACAAAAACACTTTCAAACCTTTGTTCCCAGAAATTGGTCACGGGACCTACAGGCTGGTCTCCTACTATTAACCAAGGTGTGACACCAACGCCGACGCCGGGGCGAGTAGTATTATATAGCTAGCCTTTTCTTCGAGAAGTCGAGCTAAAAAGGGGATTGGTACAAAAACCTTAACCAAGGTGTGACACCAACGCCGACGCCGACTCCGGGGCGAGTAGTACAGCTAGCCTTTTCTTCGAAAAGTCGAGCTAAAAAGGGAATTGGTACAAAAACCTTAACCAAGGTGTGACACCAACGCCGACGCCGACTCCGGGGCGAGTAGTATAGCTAGCCTTTTCTTCGAAAAGTCGAGCTAAAAAGTAGAAACAAAATAGTGGATAAGGAATCACCTTGTTTTAAACCTACCGATACGTCGAAAAAGTCAGAGAAAGTGCTAATTCCGTCTATTTTTATACAAGATTTTACGTTACTATAAATAGATTTCAACATATTCACCATCTTACAGCTAATGCCCAACTTGATTAATTATGCCCACAAGATATTTCTATTAATCGAATCAAACGCATTCTCATAGTCGATAAAAGCACAATACAATTTACGTTTTTTTGCTAATACATCTTGTATAACGTTATGTAAAAGATATAGTATACAGTACTACACTCATCTCTAAATCCAAACTGAGACTCGTTCAATAATTGTTGAGACTCGCACCAGTCGTTTATCCTATTACGTAAAGCCAGTGAGAACAGTAAGGCATTTACTAGTGTAATGCCCCGATAGTTGTTCGGATTTGTTGGGTCACCCTTTTTGTGAATGGGTCCAATTATTCTTTTACCCCACAATAATGGGTAAGTGCCTGATTCAAATATCTTGTTAAACATTATTGTAAGATAAGGAGAGATTATGGTGTTAGCGTCGATTAGAAAATCCGCACTTTTGTTTCTATTAAGGCATTTAATGGTTTTGATTATTTCTGCATCGGTAAAAGGACGGTCCAGTTCATCAACCGATAATGGGCTATCTCTAGAAAATGTCTGATCCGTGCTGTGCGTGTCCGTCGAGGACTCTTCACTACATAGCGTTTTGAAAAAGTCTACAAATCCTTGTGCGTTTATGTCAGTGTTAGTACTTTTCTTGCATTGTTTTGATTTATTTATATATTGCCAGAAATTTCTAGGTTCGTTTGTTGTCATAATAGAAATTCTTGCATTTTCTTTGTTGTTATAAAGTTGTTTATTTTTTCGTTTATATTGTACATATTTTTGTCTCTGCGTCAAGAAATGCATTTTGTTTGCTTCACTCGGTTTAGCTTTATATAATCTTCTTGCTACGTAAGATTTGGATTTAAGATATCTACACTGTGCATCAAACCATGGTGCACCCGTAGACTTTCTTTTGTTATCACTTGAAAATGTCCTACCGTGAAGACTTTACGAAATATTGGACATATTTTCTGCACAATTATCGATATCAACTTCATTTGAGCCCAAATTCAATACAATGTTTTCGAAATGTGGCTTATACTCTAAGAAAGCACTGTCTAAAGAAGCCCTGTCTGTGCTTTTCCAAATTATTCTGTGTGTTTTATCATTTGAATTGCTTTTACCACCGTGCGGGTTTCTGCTTTCATTAAACAACATAGAAAATACTATAGGAAAATGGTCTGAAAACTCTGTTAAGTCACCAACAATCATGTATTCAATATTACGCGTATTTTTAACATTATAATATGTTCTTTTACCATCATCGATACGCCCATTGCAAATGGAAAGCTCATCATATTTGCACAATGTTAGTAGTTTATACCCAAAACTGTTTACCTGGTCGTCACGTGACCTTCGCGTCGATATATCTCCCGCTCATTCACAGGGCGGTACATCAACAAAGCGGTCCAAATTATCCTTTAGTATATAATCCGGTCGACTTCCTGTTCTCGCATTGAAGTCTCCCGTTAAATACACCTCACCCATCTGACCGTATTTTCTAACATTTCTGTCTAAGATTTCAAAATAATCACACTGATAAAGCATAGAATTTGCGTTTTTATAAACAGATGAATCTTCCGGTGCGACGTAGCAAGCACAAATAAATCTATCATTCTCAAAACTGAAACACTCTTTTTTCAACTTAATCCAAACTACTCCTTTTTGGTCGATATTACATATGTCTATTTTGTTTTTAAATATTGATATGTAGTATATCAAAATACCTCCACTGTTTCGCTTTGCCCTTTTGTTTGTTTGTGGCCTAGGGCATGATATGTGATCGTATCCTTCTATATCTAGATTACTGTATCTCGAGGTCCATGTTTCCGTTAACATGACAATATCATATTTTTGTAATAGGCTTAAAAAGTCATTACTCAACGACTTTTTTGTTAAGTCCATTAACGTTCCATAGAAGGAAATTCAATTGCTTTGCTTGACACCCTTAGCTCTCTTGAACTCCACTACCCCTGTGAATCTCACCGTTTATATAGAGTTTATCATAGGAGATATATGCACTGTTCCCTTCGCTCTTAGCTTGTATCAATATAGGGATAAGGCTTCTCCGTTTTTCTTGAATACATTTCGGGAAAAGATCGCTAACTCGGACGGATATTTCCCCACTCTTCCCTTTCACTCTTCCTTTTAAGGTATCGATAAGAACGACAAGCATATTATATAGCGCTATATAGCTTATCGCACTCGTTTCTCTTCTCCGTATAAGTAGTCCCAGGTTATCGTGTCAATATTAAATCAAAACATGGCATAAAGAACATTCGTGGCTACGGTTTGACGAATCGCTACACGCCATGTAGAAGTTTGGAGACGATAAAACTTCGTCTTTTGTCACTCGCTGTACAACTGTTCGTGTTAAAACAGTCAACAGTCATGCAATTAGTATATCACATGTGTCTGAAGTAAAAACCGAAAATTGTCGTCTGCTATTACACTGGCAAAACTGACAATTCATGTCAGTCTGCTCTGTGAACAGCTCTGTGACTTTTCTTAAAATAAATAAAGATTAGTTTTATTTGAGTTATTATTTCTTATTTGAAGATAGTTATCATAAAATATTCGGACAAGTTGTATTTGAGCCTGGGCAAGTAAATGTTCAAAGTACTTGTCCTACTGCGCAAGTAGGTTCAGAAGTTAATGTTGAGGCCTGGGGCCTTTACTTAATAATATATATATTCATTAGATTTATTAAATATTTTGAAAGAAATGTCGGCTTTTATAATTATACCTAAACAATACATTTCAAATCGCAACTTCAGCAGTTTTCATTGTATTCATGTCTGAAATACAATCTTAAATAATGTTGCATTTCTAAATGACGGTCCACTGTACAAAACAAGACATCAAGCAAATTAATTAATAATGTATCAGATTAACCAACAAGCAATCAATTGCCGATTAGCAGTTAAGCATGACTGATCATTTTACCAAGCTAATCAGTTACAGACAGGTGTATGCTAAATCATCAGTTAACACCTATATACACCGATAATTGAACCAAGGGTCGAACAGTCTAAGCAATCAGGGGTCGAAAAGTTGGAGGGTCGGAAAGTCGGGCAGCCATAATCTCCTTTTGTCCGGCATCTGTCGTCCGTCAACATTTTCTCCTCAGTAACGAGTGGGTCAAATAGGATGAAACTTCACAGAAAGCATCCTCTCATTGACCTCATCAGAATTCCTTCAAATGTTTGTGATTCATGCAGAATTCTGATTTCCATGGCAACGAAACTAAATTATTATTCTCCAAAACTGGTTGGCAGATTTTCGAATTATTTTAAAGAAGTGTTCCTTGGATAAACGTCTATCAGATTCCTTCAAGCCATTTTGATTGGTCGAAAAACATGGCCGCCAGGGGGCGGCGCTATTTTCCCTTATATGGCTATAGTGAAAACTTATAAAATCTCTTCCTCTGAAAGTGTATGGTCGATTTTCAAATAATTTGTAGAAATGTACCTTGGGTGACCTTCTATCAGATTCCTTCAAGCCAAGTTGATTGGTAGAAAAACATGGCCGCCAGGGGGCGGGGCTTTTTTGCATTATATGGCTATAATGTAAACTCAAAAAATCTTCTCCTCCCTAAGTGTCAGGCCGATTTGCAAATAATTTTGTAAAAATGTTCCTAGGGTGACCCTCTATCAGATTCCTTCAAGCCTAGTTGATTGGTCGAAAGACATTGCCGCCAGGGGGCGGGGCTTTTTTGCATTATATGGCTATAGTGAAAACTAGAAAAATCTTCTCTGAAAGTGCTTAGCCAATTTTCAATTTTTTTTGTAGAAATGTTCCTTGGGAGACCCTCTATCAGATTCCTTCAAGCCATGTTGATTGGTAGATCAATAGGACGAAAAACATGGCCAAAAAACATGGCCGGCAGGGGGCGGAGCTATTTCGCCTTATATGGCTATAGTGAGAACTTGAAAAATCTCCTCATCCGAATGTGTTTGGCCAATTTTCAATTCTTTGTTGTAGAAATGTTCCTTGGGAGACCCTCTACCAGATTCCTTCAATCCATGTTATGTATGTTCTTCAAGCAATGTTGACACAGGGCACTCTGGAGGTTGCATTTGGAATCTTTGTCAGAATAATTGTCTTGATGTGTATTACATTGCTTAATTCAGTTGAGCGATCTGGGGCCATCATGACCCTCTTGTTAAGCAGGAAGCTTTTGAGTAAGATTTTAGAAAACCCTTGGTCAATTGCGATTTTTTTTGTAACAAAAATTGGTAAATACTTAGATGAGTGAGTCGGGGCCATAATGGTTATCCATTTGTATTACATGTCTTTTGAAACTTGGTAATTAAATATAATATTCACATGTATGTCTCATGATTTATTTTTATAGACATCTAAAAATGGCATTTAATTTTAACGGTTACGTCATTTATTCTTTTACCCGAAGTTGTAATATTTATAAACAATGCATAGTTTATAAATCACATACATATGCAACGTTTTATGTACCCAAACAAATTCGGTGCCTTCAGCGCTTTGATTATATGAGTCGACGCATTTTCCATACCTAGTTTTAGGTCGCAAAGTTCATGGATCAAACGTGAACAGTTTTCAGTTACGCGATCTTCGTGGCTCTTCCCTTCTTCTACGTTGTAAAACAGTAAGTTGTCGCGCACTGAACGTGATTGCAGACTCGTTATTTCATCACTTATTATGTCTCCCCTTCTCCGAAAGGGGGGACATGCTGTATTTGTAGTTATTACGATTCCCCAACAGAGTTGGGAATCGTATTGTTTTTCTATTGTTTTTTCTTTTTATTACGATTCCCCAACAGAGTTGGGAATCGTATTGTTTTTCTATTGTTTTTTATTATTATTATTCTCTTTCAGCTATCCAAATTTTTGTCCAGAGCAATACTCATAAACTACTTGATGGAATTGATCGAAACTTGCAACATAGATAGATGGCAATGTGAACTTGTGTAGTTTTCAAGAATGATAACTCTGAGCCACTTTTTTGCAAAGTTATCTCCCCTTTTTCAATATTTTAATCAATTTTTGTCAGAGCTATATCTTGTGAACGAATGGTCAGATATTATTGAAACTTGGAACATAGATAGATGGCACTGTGCAGTTGTACAACATGCAAGAATTATAACTCTGGGCCACTTTTTTGCAAAGTTATCTCCCCCTTTTCATTTTTTTAATAATTGGGTGATTTGAGCTTGTATAACTCAAAAACGACAAGGGATAGAGACTTGAAATTTAGTACAAATGTTCCCAATCAAGTGATACTACTTTCTCATGTTTATTTGAGCATGACCGAATACTCTCTTCTGATTGGTCGATTTTTCGGACTTGTATAACTCACAAACGACTAGTGATACGATTCCCCAACAGAGTTGGGAATCGTATTGTTTTTCTATTGTTTTTTATTATTATTATTCTCTTTCAGCTATCCAAATTTTTGTCCAGAGCAATACTCATAAACTACTTGATGGAATTGATCGAAACTTGCAACATAGATAGATGGCAATGTGAACTTGTGTAGTTTTCAAGAATGATAACTCTGAGCCACTTTTTTGCAAAGTTATCTCCCCTTTTTCAATATTTTAATCAATTTTTGTCAGAGCTATATCTTGTGAACGAATGGTCAGATATTATTGAAACTTGGAACATAGATAGATGGCACTGTGCAGTTGTACAACATGCAAGAATTATAACTCTGGGCCACTTTTTTGCAAAGTTATCTCCCCCTTTTCATTTTTTTAATAATTGGGTGATTTGAGCTTGTATAACTCAAAAACGACAAGTGATAGAGACTTGAAATTTAGTACAAATGTTCCCAATCAAGTGATACTACTTTCTCATGTTTATTTGAGCATGACCGAATACTCTCTTCTGATTGGTCGATTTTTCGGACTTGTATAACTCACAAACGACTAGTGATACGATTCCCCAACAGAGTTGGGAATCGTATTGTTTTTCTATTGTTTTTTATTATTATTATTCTCTTTCAGCTATCCAAATTTTTGTCCAGAGCAATACTCATAAACTACTTGATGGAATTGATCGAAACTTGCAACATAGATAGATGGCAATGTGAACTTGTGTAGTTTTCAAGAATGATAACTCTGAGCCACTTTTTTGCAAAGTTATCTCCCCTTTTTCAATATTTTAATCAATTTTTGTCAGAGCTATATCTTGTGAACGAATGGTCAGATATTATTGAAACTTGGAACATAGATAGATGGCACTGTGCAGTTGTACGACATGCAAGAATTATAACTCTGGGCCACTTTTTTGCAAAGTTATCTCCCCCTTTTCATTTTTTTAATAATTGGGTGATTTGAGCTTGTATAACTCAAAAACGACAAGTGATAGAGACTTGAAATTTAGTACAAATGTTCCCAATCAAGTGATACTACTTTCTCATGTTTATTTGAGCATGACCGAATACTCTCTTCTGATTGGTCGATTTTTCGGACTTGTATAACTCACAAACGACTAGTGATAGAGACTTGAAACTTAGTACATGTGTTTCTAATCAAGTAGTACTACTTTCTCAAGTGAATTAGCGCATGACCGAATACTCGTTACTGATTGGTCGATTTTTCGGACATGTATAACTCAAAAAGCACAAGTGATAGAGACTTGAAACTTAGTACAAGTGTTCCCACTCAAGTGATATTACTTTCTCATGTGTATTTGCACATGACCGATTACTCGCTTCTGATTGGTCGATTTTTCGGACTTGTATAACTCAAAAACGACAAGTGATAGTGACTTGAAACTTAGTACGTGTGTTTCTAATCAAGTAGTTCTACTTTCTCAAGTGTATTAGCGCATGACCGAATACTCGTTTCTGATTGGTCGATTTTTCGGAATTGTATAACTCAAAAACGACAAGTGATAGAGACTTGAAACTTAGTACATGTGTTCCTAATCAAGTAGTACTACTTTTGCAAGTGTATTAGCGCATGACCAAATACTCGTTTCTGTTATCTCCCATTGTTAAATAAAATGGCAAGGGAATCGTTCGTAACTGTTGCTACAGTTACAATCTCTAGTTATTATTATTATTCTCTTTCAGCTATCCAAATTTTTGTCCAGAGCAATACTCATAAACTACGTATATTTGATGGAATTGGTCGAAACTTGCAACATAGATAGATGGTAATGTGAACTTGTGTAGTTTTCAAGAATAATAACTCTGAGCCACTTTTTTGCAAAGTAATCTCCCCTTTTTCAATATTTTAATCAATTTTTGTCAGAGCTATATCTTGTGAACGAATGGTCAGATATTATTGAAACTTGGAACATAGATAGATGGCACTGTGCAGTTGTACAACATGCAAGAATTATAACTCTGGGCCACTTTTTTGCAAAGTTATCTCCCCCTTTTCATTTTTTTAATAATTGGGTGATTTGAGCTTGTATAACTCAAAAACGACAAGTGATGGAGACTTGAAATTTAGTACAAATGTTCCCAATCAAGTGATACTACTTTCTCATGTTTATTTGAGCATGACCGAATACTCTCTTCTGATTGGTCGATTTTTCGGACTTGTATAACTCAAAAACGACTAGTGATAGAGACTTGAAACTTAGTACATGTGTTTCTAATCAAGTAGTACTACTTTCTCAAGTGAATTAGCGCATGACCGAATACTCGTTTCTGATTGGTCGATTTTTCGGACATGTATAACTCAAAAAGCACAAGTGATAGAGACTTGAAACTTAGTACAAGTGTTCCCACTCAAGTGATATTACTTTCTCATGTGTATTTGCACATGACCGATTACTCGCTTCTGATTGGTCGATTTTTCGGACTTGTATAACTCAAAAACGACAAGTGATAGTGACTTGAAACTTAGTACGTGTGTTTCTAATCAAGTAGTTCTACTTTCTCAAGTGTATTAGCGCATGACCGAATACTCGTTTCTGATTGGTCGATTTTTCGGAATTGTATAACTCAAAAACGACAAGTGATAGAGACTTGAAACTTAGTACATGTGTTCCTAATCAAGTAGTACTACTTTTGCAAGTGTATTAGCGCATGACCAAATACTCGTTTCTGTTATCTCCCATTGTTAAATAAAATGGCAAGGGAATCGTTCGTAACTGTTGCTACAGTTACAATCTCTAGTTATTATTATTATTCTCTTTCAGCTATCCAAATTTTTGTCCAGAGCAATACTCATAAACTACGTATATTTGATGGAATTGGTCGAAACTTGCAACATAGATAGATGGTAATGTGAACTTGTGTAGTTTTCAAGAATAATAACTCTGAGCCACTTTTTTGCAAAGTAATCTCCCCTTTTTCAATATTTTAATCAATTTTTGTCAGAGCTATATCTTGTGAACGAATGGTCAGATATTATTGAAACTTGGAACATAGATAGATGGCACTGTGCAGTTGTACAACATGCAAGAATTATAACTCTGGGCCACTTTTTTGCAAAGTTATCTCCCCCTTTTCATTTTTTTAATAATTGGGTGATTTGAGCTTGTATAACTCAAAAACGACAAGTGATGGAGACTTGAAATTTAGTACAAATGTTCCCAATCAAGTGATACTACTTTCTCATGTTTATTTGAGCATGACCGAATACTCTCTTCTGATTGGTCGATTTTTCGGACTTGTATAACTCAAAAACGACTAGTGATAGAGACTTGAAACTTAGTACATGTGTTTCTAATCAAGTAGTACTACTTTCTCAAGTGAATTAGCGCATGACCGAATACTCGTTTCTGATTGGTCGATTTTTCGGACATGTATAACTCAAAAAGCACAAGTGATAGAGACTTGAAACTTAGTACAAGTGTTCCCACTCAAGTGATATTACTTTCTCATGTGTATTTGCACATGACCGATTACTCGCTTCTGATTGGTCGATTTTTCGGACTTGTATAACTCAAAAACGACAAGTGATAGTGACTTGAAACTTAGTACGTGTGTTTCTAATCAAGTAGTTCTACTTTCTCAAGTGTATTAGCGCATGACCGAATACTCGTTTCTGATTGGTCGATTTTTCGGAATTGTATAACTCAAAAACGACAAGTGATAGAGACTTGAAACTTAGTACATGTGTTCCTAATCAAGTAGTACTACTTTTGCAAGTGTATTAGCGCATGACCAAATACTCGTTTCTGTTATCTCCCATTGTTAAATAAAATGGCAAGGGAATCGTTCGTAACTGTTGCTACAGTTACAATCTCTAGTTCTTATTCTTATTATTATTCTTCTTCTTCTTCTTCTTAACTTTTGTTTGTCCAGAGCAGAACTCGGAAACTACTTGAAGTAATTGATTGAAACTTGGAACATAGATAGATGGCAATGTGAAGTTGTGCACCTTGCAAGAATTATAACTCTGGGCCACTTTGTTGCAAAGTTATCTGCCCTTGTTCAATATTTTAATAGTGTAAACTTTGTCCAGAGCAGAACTCAGAAACTACTTGAAGGAATTTATTGAAACTTGGAACATAGATAGATGGCAATGTGAAGTTGTGCACCTTGCAATAATTATGAGTTATCTCCCCCTTGTTCAATATTTTAATTGTGAAAACTTTGTCCAGAGCAGAACTCAGAAACTACTTGAAGGAATTTATTGAAACTTGGAATATAGATAGATGGCAATGTGAAGTTGTGCACCTTGCAATAATTATGAGTTATCTCCCCCTTGTTCAATATTTTAATAGTGTAAACTTTGTCCAGAGCAGAACTCAGAAACTACTTGAAGGAATTTATTGAAACTTGAAACATAGATAGATGGCAATGTGAAGTTGTGCACCTTGCAATAATTATGAGTTATCTCCCCCTTGTTCAATATTTTAATAGTGTAAACTTTGTCCAGAGCCGAACTCAGAAACTACTTGAAGGAATTTATTGAAACTTGGAATTTAGATAGATGGCAATGTGAAGTTGTGCACCTTGCAATAATTATGATTTATCTCCCCTTGTTCAATATTTTAATAGTGTAAACTTTCTCCAGAGCAGAACTAAGAAAGTACTTAAAGGAATTTATTGAAACTTGGAATATAGATAGATGGCAATGTGAGGTTGTGCACCTTGCAAGAATTATAACTCTGGGCTACTTCGTTGCAAAGTTGTCTCCCCTTGTTCAATATTTTAATAGTCATTGACAAACTGCAATGGGGAGACATATGTTTTTTCATAAAAACAACCTTTCTAGTTTTTTTTTATTTTCACTAAATAATCGACTGCATTCTGACCTCATTTTGTCATTATGTTTTTGCCCTTTCTTGATCTCATTCTCTATTTCTACCTGCTTATTATTCATCTCATCAAATTTCTTACTCTCGAAGCTCTTGCTTTGCTCAATGTCCGCTATCTTTTTGTCGGTTTCTGAAACTCTGCTCTAATGTATCTATTTTATTATTCATGTTTGATAGTTTTTGTGACATATCTGCTATTCTCCCGTCTATACTATCCAATTTACAAAGTCCCTTTTCTATATTCACCAGTTTTTCTAAAATTATTTCTTGATTCCCAATTTGCACAACTGATTGAGCTGGTTGCATAAATTGTCGGTTTTGGATGTACTGGTTCTGTATCGGGGATTGGTACATATGTTGTGGGTAGGGGTCATATTATAGCTCATCGGTGATGTTATCGCGCTCGTGTTTACATTTGCTTCATTCATCTTGCCGCTTTGATGCTCAATATTTTGTTCCCTTTTCTCGCCCTTATTTTTTTATTCTGATCTAGATTTTTTAACAAATAACGTTTTTGAGGTTGCTCACTTACTGTGTCGGGCAATGCTTCTGACTTTGTCCGCTTTTTACTCGTCTTCTTTGTTTACTTTTCTCCCTTTGGTCCCATTTAGCTATTTTGGCGCCATTCATTAACACAAAGAGGAACTTTCATTTTCCCGTTTAATAATAACATTACTACACATATTTGTATCAGTTAATGCCATAAATGCTCCATGCATGTTGTTTCGCCCTTAAATCACCATTTGAAATCATTATAATTCTTTTTTTATCATTTAATCCAACAAAGTTAATTTTCCTTTTATACATGGTAATGAAAATAGTAATCATTCAATTAATAGTTGTCAAACAAAGTAAATACATGTATTAGTTGATGATTATGTTATTTAGTTGAGGTTCCTTAAATAATGAAACTTATTTAACCAAGTTAGACACTAACATAATATGTATCTAAGTTGGAAAAACTAGATAAATTATGATTAACATACATGAATGAAAGCATATAAATACAATTTTGAAAAAAAAAAAAAATCTTTTTGAAAATGTTAGATGGTGAGAGAGTATAATTCAAAAAATAAAATAAAATAATATATATATAATACAAATCTTTCCGTATTAGTACATAATTTATTCGTATTCGACATATATTGGTTTCTCAGCTTAAAAGCATACATACAATAAAGTTTGGTTAGGGTTTTATTTATTTGTAGAATCAATCAGATTTGTAAATTTAAATACATTTGGTAGATTTACGTAGTCTTTTTTAATGTCTTTGTTCCTTATTTGGGTAAATAATTAACAAATTATAACAACGTCGTACTCATCTTCTAAATCGTTTAAAGTATAAAGCTCACTTTTCCTGTTGTTTCTATCATTTCTATGTCTCCCATATTCAATCATTGACGCCGCGTGGAAGTGCGGCGTCAGTATTGAATAGGTTTTAATTGTGTACCATGGGGTGACGTAATCTCCAACTCATTCTGATGAATCATGAAATAATCAATTGATAATCTAAAACAAACATCAAACTAAACCTAAATACCAAATATTTACACCTTTAAACTGTTAACCTTCAAAAAGTGGTCCTTCCTCATAATCGGCCTTTTCGGACCAGACATTTTAGGAAATCGGCATTTCTGTACCTATAATCGGCCTTTTTGGTCTGTGCCTTTTAGGCATTCGGCATCTTTGTAGTTTGGTCCTATACCGATGCAGTTAGATGCTTTTGGCCCGTACAGTTTTAACCAATAATTAAATTTAAAAGTCAAATTACGCCAAATACGTCCGCTGACCCAAAACCTTTGTTTGCGTAGAAATGAGAGTATACCATCACCAGAATGCATTGAATATATGATATTGAGTTTAAATGCATTGTGAATGTGTGTAGGATGCACTGGAAATTATTGATTTGATCAATTTTAATATTTTGACCTTGTTTGAAAGTGAAAGTAGAGAATGCTAATTACCGATTTTGTCCAGGCCAGATTTAGGAATCCGCTGTGGTCGAGTGGTTAGCGTCGGGTATTTCGTCGCGGCACTACGGTCATGGTGGAGTGCCCTTGGGCAAGGCACATTTTCTAGCCTAGTACTGGTTTGTTTACCCAGGGATCATGAATAATTAAATTTAATTGCGCGCTAAATGACCTTAGCTGTCGATGCGCCATAAAACAATATACATTCATCCAGGCCAGATTTGGCCCAAAATGACGAAAACCATTTTCACCCAGTCAGTTCTTTCTTGCATAATGCATGACCTGGTCCACCCCATTTTCTTTGGATTGTTTTAAATCTTAGAGGTAGCTCTTTTCAATGATATATGGTGTTCTGGAATGGATTCTTACTGAATTGTGCCCCCTTTTTTTTTATCAAACCTTTGCGTACAAGGCCTTTTCTCATCACTGACATAGATGACATTGTATGTCAAGTCCCATAACTCTGAAATGGATTTTGACTGAATTGTGCCCCTTTTTGGACTTAGAATTGTGGTCAAACCTTTGGGTGCAAGACCTTTCTCACTGTGTATGCTGTTGCTTTGAAACTTCACACACTTATTCAGGGTCATTAGATTTAAAAGGCCCAAAGGGGCCTGTATGGACTTGGTTAACATTTGCATGCAAGTATTGAAAAGGTGTATTATCCTGCAATAGGTGATACTGTGTGACTTTACCTAATGCTATAACTATTCTGAAGTAGGCCCTGATAAACGATGGCCCTGATAGGCCAGCTATATTGTCCTCCGACAACTCTTGTTAATGACTGTGCAGATTTAGAATAGAACAGTGAAGACTGAAGACGCATAGGATTAACCAAATTCTTGAACATTTTCAAAGCATACGGACGACGGCTAAATGTTCATTTTCAAATTCACTCTTTATTACTGTAAGATATAGAACAGTGAAGACTGAAGACGCATAGGATTAGCCAAATTCTTGAACATTTTCAAAGCATACGGACGACGGCTAAATGTTCATTTTCAAATTCACTCTTTATTACTGTAAGATAAAGATATGCTTAAATAACAGCGAAAAACAACTGTTTGTCATTGCGAACAGTATAGGTCCACGAATAAGCCTGCGCAGTCTGATCATTGTTAATATTGTACAGGAGGACCGCCGATGTCTACTGGATAGTGTCGGGGATTTGGAACCGGGCGTCCCGTGTTAGATCCCCAGTCGCGGCGCCGCCGTCATGTCGGAGTGCTTTTGGGCAAGGCACATTTCCTAGCCTAGTACTGGTTTGTTTACTCAGGGATCATGAATAAGAAAACTGTCGCCGTGATATAACTGAGATAATGTTGAACACGGCGTAAAACCCCAACAAAACGAAACATGATATTGTACACATCTGATGAACCTATGTGTGCAAACCAATATTGAAAATTTAAATAAACTTTTTCTTCCGTTCTGATCTGGCGTATCACTGTTCAATTAATGAAACTTCTGTGAACCAATATAGATGTTATGCCTTAGCATGGCTGTGTAGGAAGGTCTTTGTCCAAACATGTAATACCTGTGAACCAAAATCAATTTCATGCCTTAGCATGAATGTGTAGGAAGGTCTTTTTCCACAAATGTAATACCTGTGAACCAATATAAATGTTATGCCTTAGCATGGCTGTGCAGGCAGGTCTTTTTCCACATATGTAATACCTGTGAACCAATATCAATTTCATGCCTTAGCATGAATGTGCAGGCAGGTCTTTCCCCAAACATGTCATGCCTGTGAACCAATATCAATTTGTTATGCCTTAGCATGAATGTGTAGGCAGGTCTTTCCCCAAACATGTCATGCCTGTGAACCAATATCAATTTTATGCCTTAGCATGAATGTGCAGGCAGATCTTTCCCCAAACATGTCATGCCTGTGAACCAAAATCAATTTTATGCCTTAGCATGAATGTGCAGGCAGGTCTTTCCCCAAACATGTCATGCCTGTGAACCAATATAAATGTTATGCCTTAGCATGAATGTGCAGGCAGGTCTTTCCCCAAACATGTCATGCCTGTGAACCAAAATCAATTTCATGCCTTAGCATGAATGTGCAGGCAGGTCTTTCCCCAAATATGTCATGCCTGTAAACCAATATCAATTTCATGCCTAAGCATGAATGTGTAGGCAGGTCTTTTTCCACAAATGTAATACCTGTGAACCAAAATCAATTTCATGCCTAAGCATTAATGTGCAGGCAGGTCTTTCCCCAAACATGTCATGCCTGTGAACCAATATCAATTTCATGCCTTAACATGAATGTGCAGGCAGGTCTTTGTCCACATATGTAATACTCAAGTGTAGGTGTTTTATGATCGTCGAGCATCGCTCTAGTATATTTAACTATTATTATTGTTTAATACGAGTACAAATATATAAGGAAGAACATTAAATCGACTTGACATCTAAAATTCTCTTTGCTCTTGCAACGCATATGTATAACATATGTTGAATTCTGCTTCTAATAGTTCTATAACGACCAACCTATCTCAATATGTTCTAATTCTAAATTTGAATCGAAACCTATTTAAGAATGCAAAGTAATTCATGTGATAATTAAACATTGGTATATGTTATGTATTTAGAAATCGAACAACTCGGAAAATATGATTTAATGGTTATGGTTTGTAGATACGAATTACGACTCTGAACAAATAGAACTACAGACTGGTTGAAATCGATTACTTTTACAATTATTTATTGGCCTAAGTTATAGCCATTCTTCGCGCTATCTTTTGTTTGTTAATATTTACTGACGCTAACTGGAGTGAGATGCAGTAGTGTGTATACAGATCATCTAGTAAATATATTATACATTTCTACATGTTTGATGATACTGGGAAATTTTCGTATTGAGTTACGACAATATCCGGCTTTTCAAAACACTGTAAAAAATAAAAGGGGACGATTGGTCCAAACAAATCACTTCAGTTTCAAAATAATTCTCCATATTGACCAGATGTTACAAGCTTTCATCGGGCGTTGTTTCTTTTTAATTACAACACAGACGTCTCTAAAATTTATGATGTCATTGTTTAAACATTATTTTTGGCCGGTTTGCTCTAGCAATTCCGGTCTATAGATTGGCGATGTCCGTCCGTCTGTCCGTCAACATTTTGGTTAAAGTTTCAGGTTGAGGCAAAATCTCAGCATTGGAAAGGGTTACAAACTTGGAGCTTTGCCTGAAGGTAACCAGTAACAAGTTATATTGATTTCTATGGTTACTTTGACCTTGACCTTGGTTTGTCGATTTTCAAGGTCCAATTGCCGACAATCCGGCCTTACCGTCTTCAGCGGTTTCTTGTATTTACATTATTTGACATAGCCATTTACAGGTTCATTATACATACTATTGATTTATTTATCAGCATGGATTAGAAAATAAGTTACTTAAAACTTATATATTCCTCTCCATGCAAATATAATTTTGTCAATCTGATATTACATCATGTTGATAATTTTATTTACAGCTCTAGAAAAGGGGCATTTTTAATGTTCTGAAATCCTTATTTGACATTCAAACCCTATGTTGGGGGTACTCAAACAAATCGTCTTGGTGAGACGATTCTTGTGAGTACCCACAACATAGGATTTGGTTGAGTAATAAGAGAAATATTGCGGGGAAGATACCTCTTAAAAGTCTTATCTTATAATCTAGTTCTCTGATTTATTGATAATATTCCGTGAATATCGAGGGCTTGGTGTGAAACGGTTGTAACTAAAAACCTATTTTGAAAACCCTGGTTTAGGTTCAATTTTGACCCCTTTGTAAACAATGTAAATTTAGGTGCCATTGCTCAGAACGAGCAATGGCACCTAAATTTCCATTGTTTACCAAGTAAAATGATTTAACACTTATTAAGACTTTATGGCGAGGTGATAAACCTTGGTAAAAAAAATACCAATTTAAGTTACAACCGTTTCACGCCAAGCCCTCGATATGGTCCTAATAATCAAGAATGAGTACGATAGGCTTCAACATTACTAGATTTACCAAAAAATAAGATAGAGAATAAAATGTACATGTATATGATGTCATGTAAATGGTTTTTTATAAAGTTGGGAATAAAGATGCCATAGAACATCGCGTTTCGGCGAAAATATTATTAAAAAATCGCCATAGTATTATATAGCTCTAACAATTTTAGAACAATATTCGCCAGTAGTTTGTTTGAATGGCATATCATATGTTATGCCGTTTTCGAAAGTATTTCAGTTATATCGCGGCGTCTCCTGGGTACTTTACCAGTACTACCCGTCCTATTTCTCCTGACACTGAAGCGTCAGTCGTATTGCTATCCACACAACCCTGATCGCCAATCCATAACTGATTTCTACCAGTTTTAGGTATTGCCCGACCGGGGATCGAACTATTCGCTTCTTCCCCAAAAACGGAGGCTGTAACCGTGTAACTTCTACACCACCGAGACGCTTGTAACTTACCCTTTCCCACATACAACAAATCTGCAGCAGACGAATTTGAAAATATATTGACAAAAACGTGAGAAACTTCCATAGATGAAAGTTAAATTATTAAATACAGTCGAAAACATTTGTGGCAAAAGGAGAAATTACTAATTATGAGCAATTACTCCTTTTGCCACAATGTTTTCGAAAGTTGTCTGCTGCAGAGGCGTCAGCTTACAAAAAGCTGCTTAAACGTATTCCCTGGTTTATTAGGGCTATAGAGATAGTTAATACTTATTCCCTGATTTATTAGGGTTACAGAGATAGTTAATACGTATTCCATGGTTTATTATATTCTCTGGTTTGTTAGGATTACAGAGATAGTTCCCTGATTTATTAGGGTTACAGATAGTTAATACTTATTCCCTGGTTTATTAGGGTTACAGAGATAGTTAATACTTATTCCCTGGTTTATTAGGGTTACAGAGATAGTTAATACGTATTCCCTGATTTATTAGGGTTACAGATAGTTAATACTTATTCCCTGATTTATTAGGGTTACAGATAGTTAATACTTATTCCCTGGTTTATTAGGATTACAGAGATAGTTAATACTTATTCCCTGGTTTATTAGAGTTACAGAGATAGTTAATACTTATTCCCTGGTTTATTAGGGTTACAGATAGTTAATACTTATTCCCTGGTTTATTAGGCTTACAGATAGTTAATACTTATTCCCTGGTTTATTAGGGTTACAGATAGTTAATATTTATTCCCTGGTTTATTAGGGTTACAGAGATAGTTAATACTTATTCCCTGATTTATTAGGGTAACAGATAGTTAATACTTATTCCCTGATTTATTAGGGTTACAGATAGTTAATACTTATTCCCTTGTTTATTAGGGTTACAGATATAGTTAATACGTATTCCCTGGTTTATGAGGGTTACAGAGATAGTTAATACTTATTGTCTAATTTATTAGGGTTACAGATAGTTAATACTTTTTCCCTAATTTATTAGGGTTACAGATAGTTAATACTTATTCCCTTGTTTATTAGGGTTACAGAGATAGTTAATACTTATTCTCTGATTTATTAGGGTTTCATAGATAGTCAATACGTATTCCCTGGTTTATTAGGGTTTCAGAGATAGTTAATACTTATTCCCTTGTTTATTAGGGTTTCAGAGATAGTTAATACTTATTCCCTTGTTTATTAGGGTTTCATATATAGTTAATACGTATTCCCTGGTTTATTAGGGTTACAGAGATAGTCAATACTTATTCCCTGGTTTATTAGGGTTTCATCGATAGTTAATACGTATTCCCTGGTTTATTAGTGTTACGGAGATAGTTAATACGTATTCCCTGGTTTATTAGGGTTTCAGAGATAGTTAATACTTATTCCCTTGTTTATTAGGGTTTCATATATAGTTAATACGTATTCCCTGGTTTATTAGGGTTACAGAGATAGTCAATACTTATTCCCTGGTTTATTAGGGTTTCATCGATAGTTAATACGTATTCCCTGGTTTATTAGTGTTACGGAGATAGTTAATACGTATTCCCTGGTTTATTAGGGTTACAGATATGGTTAACACGTATTCCCTGATTTATTAGTGTTACAGATAGTTAATACTTATTCCCTGGCTTATTAGGGTTACAGAGATAGTTAATACTTATTCCCTGGTTTATTAGGGTTACAGATAGTTAATACTTATTCCCTGATTTATTAGGGTTATAGATAGTTAATACGTATTCCCTGGTTTATTAGGGTTATAGATAGGTAATACTTATTTCCTGGTTTATTAGGGTTATATATAGTTAATACTTATTCCCTGGTTTATTAGGGTTATAGATAGTTAATACTTATTCCCTGATTTATTAGGCTTACAGATAGTTAATACTTATTCCCTGGTTTATTAGGGTTACAGATAGTTAATACTTATTCCCTGGTTTATTAGGGTTACAGATAGTTAATACTTATTCCCTAGTTTATTAGGGTTATAGATAGTTAATACTTATTCCCTGATTTATTAGGGTTACATATAGTTAATACTTATCTTTAATGATTTGATCTGCACCAAAAGACCGTTGAAAATATTTTTGTAAAATGAGAAATTGCACTGGAATAACTGATACTTTTGAATACGGCATTTACCATTTACCACATACAAAAAGATCTGCAGAATACTACTTTGAAAACATCTGGGCAAAACAATGAAAAATATCTTTACTTTTTTTATTTTACTGAAAAGAGTTGAAAACATTGAGGCAAAAGACGAACTTGCCCATTATTAGCAATTTCTCCTTTTGCTAAAATGTTTCTAAAAGTCTCCTTCTGCAGATGCGTCAGAATGCGCATGCAAGTGGGAACTGGTAAAAGAAGAAAAAGCCTTTCTCACATGAAAACAAATCTGCTGTAACGATTTTTCAAAGCAATCAGACAAAAAGCAAACCCTATGGTGTGGGTAGCTAAAAGAATCGCCTCACTAAGGGTCAAATAAAAACTCCCCTTATTTAGAGCTCTGGGTGATTTTCGTAGAGCACGTGTGTACGTGTGTACCTTTATTATTGATGATAAGTAAGATCTATTGTGGTATTTTTCAAGACCACCTGTTTTGATCGGAAGATGCCAAAAGGATACTTTATTTGTTTTAAGTAATTACAAATTTGTCCACATTGTTTTCACATGCAGTCTTATAGAACATTCTCAATTTTAAGCACAACCAATATATAATTTGTGTTCCATTATAGGTAAAATATGGACATCAAAATATGGATGTTTTATGCCATGATGGTAATGGCATCAACCACTGAAACTGCTGCACCAACAACTACTGCAGCACCAACAACTACTGCTGCACCAACAACTACAGCAGCTCCTACAACTACTGCAGCTCTAACAACTACTGCTGCACCAACAACTACTGCTGCACCAACAACTACAGCTGCACCTACAACTACTGCTGCACCAACAACTACTGCTGCACCAACAACTACTGCTGCACCAACAACTACTGCAGCTCCAACGACTACTGCTGCACCAACAACTACAGCTGCACCAACAACTACAGCTGCACCTACAACTACTGCTGCACCAACAACAACAGCAGCTCCAACAACAACTGCTGCACCAACAACTACTGCAGCACCAACAACTACTGCTGCACCAACGACTACTGCAGCTCCAACAACTAATGCTGCACCAACAACTACTGCAGCTCCAACAACTACTGCTGCACCAACAACTACTGCTGCACCAACAACTACTGCAGCACCAACAACTACTGCTGCACCAACAACTACTGCAGCACCAACAACTACTGCAGCACAAACAACTACTGCAGCACCAACAACTACTGCTGCACCAACAACTACAGCAGCACCAACGACTACTGCTGCACCAACAACTACTGCTGCACAAACAACTACTGCTGCACCAACAACTACTGCAGCACCAACAACTACTGCAACACCAGCGACTACTGCTGCACCAACAACTACTGCAGCTCCAACGACTACTGCTGCACCAACAACTACTGCAGCACCAACAACTACAGCAGCTCCAACAATAACTGCTGCACCAACAACTACAGCAGCTCCAACAACAACTGCTGCACCAACAACTACAGCAGCGCCAACAACAACTGCTGCACCAACAACTACTGCAGCACCAACAACTACTGCTGCACCAACAACTACTGCAGCTCCAACAACTACTTCCGCACCAACAACTACTGCAGCACCAACGACTAATGCAGCATTAACAACTACTGCTGCACCAACGACTACTGCTGCACCAACAACTACTGCTGCACCAACGACTGCTGCTGCACCAACAACTACTGCAGCACCAACAACTACTGCAGCACCAACAACTACTGCAGCACCAACAACAACTGCAGCACCAACAGCTACTGCAGCTCCTACAACTACTGCAGCTCCTACAACAACTGCAGCACCAACACCTTCTTCAGCACCAACAACTACTGCAACACCAACAACTACTGCAACACCAACAACTACTGCAGCACCAACGACTACTGCTGCACCAACAACTACTGCAGCTCCAACAACTACTGCCGCACCAACAACTACTGCAGCACCAACAACTACTGCTGCACCAACGACTACTGCTGCACCAACGACTACTGCTGCACCAACAACTACTGCTGCACCAACAACTGCTGCTGCACCAACGACTACTGCTGCTCCAACGACTACTGCACAACCAACGACTACTGCTGCACCAACGACTACTGCTGCACCAACAACTACTGCAGCTCCAACGACTACTGCTGCACCAACGACTACTGCTGCACCAACGACTACTGCTGCACCAACATCTACTGCTGCTCCAACGACTACTGCGGCTGCAACAACTACTGCAGCACCAACAACAACTGCTGCACCAACAACTACTGCAGCATCAACGACTACTGCTGCACCAACAACTACTGCAGCTCCAACAACTACTGCCGCACCAACAACTACTGCAGCACCAACAACTACTGCTGCACCAACGACTAAAGCATCTCCAACAACTACTGCTGCACCAACAACTACTTCAACACCAACAACTACTGCTGCACCAACAACTACTGCAGCACCAACAACTACTGCTGCACCAACGACTACTGCTGCACCAACCACTACTGCAGCACCAACAACTACTGCAGCACCAACAACAACTGCAGCACCAACAACTACTGCAGCTCCTACAACTACTGCAGCTCCTACAACAACTGCAGCACCAACAACTACTTCAGCACCAACAACTACTGCTGCACCAACAACTACTGCAGCACCAACAACTACTGCAGCACCAACAACTACTGCAGCACCAACGACTACTGCTGCACCAACAACTACTGCAGCACCAACAACTACTGCTGCACCAACGACTACTGCTGCACCAACAACTACTGCAGCTCCAACGACTACTGCTGCACCAACGACTACTGCTGCACCAACGACTACTGCTGCACCAACAACTGCTGTTGCACCAACGACTACTGCTGCTCCAACGACTACTGCGGCTGCAACAACTACTGCTGCACCAACAACTACTGCAGCACCAACGACTACTGATGCACCAACAACTACTGCAGCTCCAACAACTACTGCCGCACCAACAACTACTGCAGCACCAACAACTACTGCTGCACCAACGACTATAGCATCTCCAACAACTACTGCTGCACCAACAACTACTTCAGCACCAACAACTACTGCTGCACAAACAACTACTGCAGCACCAACAACTACTGCTGCACCAACGACTACTGCTGCACCAACCACTACTGCAGCACCAACAACTACTGCAGCACCAACAACTACTGCAGCACCAACAACTACTGCAGCTCCTACAACTACTGCATCTCCTACAACAACTGCAACACCAACAACTACTTCAGCACCAACAACTACTGCTGCACCAACAACTACTGCAGCACCAACAACTACTGCAGCACCAACAACTACTGCAGCACCAACAACTACTGCAGCACCAACGACTACTGATGCACCAACAACTACTGCAGCACCAACAACTACTGCTGCACCGACGACTACTGCTGCACCAACAACTACTGCAGCTCCAACGACTACTGCTGTACCAATAACTACAGCAGCACCAACGACTACTGCTGCACCAACGACTACTGCTGCACCAACAACTACTGATGCACCAACAACTACAGCAGCTCCAACAACAACTGCTGCACCAACAACTACTGTTGCACCAACGACTACTGCAGCTCCAACAACAACTGCTGCACCAACAACTACTGCAGCACCAACGACTACTGCAACACCAACAACAACTGCTGCACCAACAACTACTGCATCTCCAACAACTATTGCCGCACCAACAACTACTGCAGCACCAACAACTACTGCTGCACCAACGACTACAGCATCTCCAACAACTACTGCAGCTCAAACGACTACTGCTGCACCTACAACTACTGCTGCACCAACAACTACAGCAGTTCCAACAACAACTGCTGAACCAACAACTACTGCAGCACCAACAACTACTGCTGCACCAACGACGACTGCTGCACCAACAACTACTGCAGCACCAACAACTACTGCAGCTCCACAAACTACTGCAGCACCAACAACAACTGCAGCACGAACGACTACTGCTGCACCAACAACTACTGCACCACCAACGACTACTGCTGCACCAACGATTACTGCTGCACCAACAACTACTGCAGCTCCAACGACTACTGCTGCACCAACGACTACTGCTGCACCAACAACTACTGCTGCACCAACAACTGATGCTGCACCAACGACTACTGCTGCTCCAACGACTACTGCACAACCAACGACTACTGCTGCACCAACGACTACTGCTGCACCAACAACTACTGCTGCACAAACAACTACTGCTGCACCAACAACTACTGCAGCACCAACAACTACTGCAACACCAGCGACTACTGCTGCACCAACAACTACTGCAGCTCCAACGACTACTGCTGCACCAACAACTACTGCAGCACCAACAACTACAGCAGCTCCAACAATAACTGCTGCACCAACAACTACAGCAGCTCCAACAACAACTGCTGCACCAACAACTACAGCAGCGCCAACAACAACTGCTGCACCAACAACTACTGCAGCACCAACAACTACTGCTGCACCAACAACTACTGCAGCTCCAACAACTACTTCCGCACCAACAACTACTGCAGCACCAACGACTAATGCAGCATTAACAACTACTGCTGCACCAACGACTACTGCTGCACCAACAACTACTGCTGCACCAACGACTGCTGCTGCACCAATAACTACTGCAGCACCAACAACTACTGCAGCACCAACAACTACTGCAGCACCAACAACAACTGCAGCACCAACAGCTACTGCAGCTCCTACAACTACTGCAGCTCCTACAACAACTGCAGCACCAACACCTTCTTCAGCACCAACAACTACTGCAACACCAACAACTACTGCAGCACCAACGACTACTGCTGCACCAACAACTACTGCAGCTCCAACAACTACTGCCGCACCAACAACTACTGCAGCACCAACAACTACTGCTGCACCAACGACTACTGCTGCACCAACGACTACTGCTGCACCAACGACTACTGCTGCACCAACAACTACTGCTGCACCAACAACTGCTGCTGCACCAACGACTACTGCTGCTCCAACGACTACTGCACAACCAACGACTACTGCTGCACCAACGACTACTGCTGCACCAACAACTACTGCAGCTGCAACGACTACTGCTGCACCAACGACTACTGCTGCACCAACATCTACTGCTGCTCCAACGACTACTGCGGCTGCAATAACTACTGCAGCACCAACAACAACTGCTGCACCAACAACTACTGCAGCATCAACGACCACTGCTGCACCAACAACTACTGCAGCTCCAACAACTACTGCCGCACCAACAACTACTGCAGCACCAACAACTACTGCTGCACCAACGACTAAAGCATCTCCAACAACTACTGCTGCACCAACAACTACTTCAACACCAACAACTACTGCTGCACCAACAACTACTGCAGCACCAACAACTACTGCTGCACCAACGACTACTGCTGCACCAACCACTACTGCAGCACCAACAACTACTGCAGCACCAACAACTACTGCAGCACCAACAACAACTGCAGCACCAACAACTACTGCAGCTCCTACAACTACTGCATCTCCTACAACAACTGCAGCACCAACAACTACTGATGCACCAACAACTACTGCAGCACCAACAACTACTGCAGCACCAACAACTACTGCAGCACCAACGACTACTGCTGCACCAACAACTACTGCAGCACCAACAACTACTGCTGCACCAACGACTACTGTTGCACCAACATCTACTGCTGCTCCAACGACTACTGCGGCTGCAACAACTACTGCAGCACCAACAACAACTGCTGCACCAACAACTCCTGCAGCATCAACGACTACTGCTGCACCAACAACTACTGTAGCTCCAACAACTATTGCCGCACCAACAACTACTGCAGCACCAACAACTACTGCTGCACCAACGACTAAAGCATCTCCAACAACTACTGCTGCACCAACAACTACTTCAACACCAACAACTACTGCTGCACCAACAACTACTGCAGCACCAACAACTACTGCTGCACCAACGACTACTGCTGCACCAACCACTACTGCAGCACCAACAACTACTGCAGCACCAACAACAACTGCAGCACCAACAACTACTGCAGCTCCTACAACTACTGCAGCTCCTACAACAACTGCATCACCAACAACTACTTCAGCACCAACAACTACTGCTGCACCAACAACTACTGCAGCACCAACAACTACTGCAGCACCAACAACTACTGCAGCACCAACGACTACTGCTGCACCAACAACTACTGCAGCACCAACAACTACTGCTGCACCAACGACTACTGCTGCACCAACAACTACTGCAGCTCCAACGACTACTGCTGCACCAACGACTACTGCTGCACCAACGACTACTGCTGCACCAACAACTGCTGCTGCACCAACGGCTACTGCTGCTCCAACGACTACTGCGGCTGCAACAACTACTGCAGCACCAACAACAACTGCTGCACCAACAACTACTGCAGCACCAACGACTACTGCTGCATCAACAACTACTGCAGCTCCAACAACTACTGCCGCACCAACAACTACTGCAGCACCAACAACTACTGCAGCACCAACAACTACTGCAGCTCCCACAACTACTGCAGCTCCTACAACAACTGCAGCACCAACAACTACTTCAGCACCAACAACTACTGCTGCACCAACAACTACTGCAGCACCAACAACTACTGCAGCACCAACAACTACTGCAGCACCAACAACTACTGCAGCACCAACAACTACTGCTGCACCAACAACTACTGATGCACCAACAACTACAGCAGCTCCAACAACAACTGCTGCACCAACAACTACTGCAGCACCAACAACTACTGCAGCACCAACAACTACTGCAGCACCAACAACTACTGCTGCACCAACAACTACTGATGCACCAACAACTACAGCAGCTCCAACAACAACTGCTGCACCAACAACTACTGCAGCACCAACGACTACTGCAGCTCCAACAACAACTGCTGCACCAACAACTACTGCACCACCAACGACTACTGCTGCACCAACGACTACTGCTGCACCAACAACTACTGCAGCTCCAACGACTACTGCTGCACCAACGACTACAGCATCTCCAACAACTACTGCAGCTCAAACGACTACTGCTGCACCAACAACTACAGCAGTTCCAACAACAACTGCTGAACCAACAACTACTGCAGCACCAACAACTACTGCAGCACGAACGACTACTGCTGCACCAACAACTACTGCAGCACCAACAACTACCGCAGCTCCACAAACTACTGCAGCACCAACAACAACTGCAGCACGAACGACTACTGCAGCACCAACAACTACTGCAGCTCCTACAACTACTGCAGCTCCTACAACAACTGCAGCACCAACAACTACTTCAGCACCAACAACTACTGCTGCACCAACAACTACTGCAGCACCAACAACTACTGCAGCACCAACAACTACTGCAGCACCAACAACTACTGCAGCACCAACAACTACTGCAGCACCAACAACTACTGATGCACCAACAACTACAGCAGCTCCAATAACAACTGCTGCACCAACAACTACTGCAGCACCAACGACTACTGCAGCTCCAACAACAACTGCTGCACCAACAACTACTGCAGCACCAACGACTACTGCAGCACCAACAACAACTGCTGCACCAACAACTTCTGCATCTCCAACAACTACTGCCGCACCAACAACTACTGCAGCACCAACAACTACTGCTGCACCAACGACTACAGCATCTCCAACAACTACTGCAGCTCAAACGACTACTGCTGCACCTACAACTACTGCTGCACCAACAACTACAGCAGTTCCAACAACAACTGCTGAACCAACAACTACTGCAGCACCAACAACTACTGCTGCACCAACGACTACTGCTGCACCAACAACTACTGCTGCACCAACAACTACTGCTGCACCAACGACTAAAGCATCTCCAACAACTATTGCCGATCCAACAACTACTGCAGCACCAACAACTACTGCTGCACCAACGACTAAAGCATCTCCAACAACTACTGCTGCACCAACAACTACTTCAACACCAACAACTACTGCTGCACCAACAACTACTGCAGCACCAACAACTACTGCTGCACCAACGACTACTGCTGCACCAACCACTACTGCAGCACCAACATCTACTGCTGCTCCAACGACTACTGCGGCTGCAACAACTACTGCAGCACCAACAACAACTGCTGCACCAACAACTACTGCAGCATCAACGACTACTGCTGCACCAACAACTACTGCAGCTGCAACTATTGCCGATCCAACAACTACTGCAGCACCAACAACTACTGCTGCACCAACGACTAAAGCATCTCCAACAACTACTGCTGCACCAACAACTACTTCAACACCAACAACTACTGCTGCACCAACAACTACTGCAGCACCAACAACTACTGCTGCACCAACGACTACTGTTGCACCAACCACTACTGCAGCACCAACGACTACTGCTGCACCAACAACTACTGCAGCACCAACAACTACTGCTGCACCAACGACTACTGCTGCACCAACAACTACTGCAGCTCCAACGACTACTGCTGCACCAACAACTACTGCAACACCAACGACTACTGCTGCACCAACGACTACTGCTGCACCAACAACTGCTGCTGCACCAACGACTACTGCTGCTCCAACGACTACTGCGGCTGCAACAACTACTGCAGCACCAACAACAACTGCTTCACCAACAACTACTGCAGCACCAACGACTACTGCTGCATCAACAACTACTGCAGCTCCAACAACTACTGCCGCACCAACAACTACTGCTGCACAAACAACTACTGCAGCACCAACAACTACTGCTGCTGCACCAACGACTACTGCTGCACCAACCACTACTGCAGCACCAACAACTACTGCAGCACCAACAACTACTGCTGCACAAACAACTACTGCAGCACCAACAACTACTGCTGCTGCACCAACGACTACTGCTGCACCAACCACTACTGCAGCACCAACAACTACTGCAGCACCAACAACTACTGCAGCACCAACAACTACTGCAGCTCCTACAACTACTGCAGCTCCTACAACAACTGCAGCACCAACAACTACTTCAGCACCAACAACTACTGCTGCACCAACAACTACTGCAGCACCAACAACTACTGCAGCACCAACAACTACCGCAGCACCAACGACTACTGCAGCACCAACAACTACTGCAGCACCAACAACTACTGCTGCACCGACGACTACTGCTGCACCAACAACTACCGCAGCTCCAACGACTACTGCTGTACCAACAACTACAGCAGCACCAACGACTACTGCTGCACCAACGACTACTGCTGCACCAACAACTACTGATGCACCAACAACTACAGCAGCTCCAACAACAACTGCTGCACCAACAACTACTGCAGCACCAACGACTACTGCAGCTCCAACAACAACTGCTGCACCAACAACTTCTGCAGCACCAACGACTACTGCAGCACCAACAACAACTGCTGCACCAACAACTACTGCATCTCCAACAACTACTGCCGCACCAACAACTACTGCAGCACCAACAACTACTGCTGCTGCACCAACGACTACAGCATCTCCACAAACTACTGCAGCACCAACAACAACTGCAGCACGAACGACTACTGCTGCACCAACGACTACTGCTGCTCCAACGACTACTGCACAACCAACGACTACTGCTGCACCAACGACTACTGCTGCACCAACAACTGCTGCTGCACCAACGACTACTGCAGCACCAACAACTACTGCAGCTCCACAAACTACTGCAGCACCAACAACAACTGCAGCACGAACGACTACTGCTGCACCAACAACTACTGCACCACCAACGACTACTGCTGCACCAACGACTACTGCTGCACCAACAACTACTGCAGCTCCAACGACTACTGCTGCACCAACGACTACTGCTGCACCAACAACTACTGCTGCACCAACAACTACTGCTGCACCAACAACTGCTGCTGCACCAACGACTAATGCTGCTCCAACGACTACTGCACAACCAACGACTACTGCTGCACCAACAACTACTGCTGCACCAACAACTACTGCTGCACCAACAACTGCTGCTGCACCAACGACTACTGCTGCTCCAACGACTACTGCACAACCAACGACTACTGCTGCACCAACGACTACTGCTGCACCAACAACTACTGCTGCACAAACAACTACTGCTGCACCAACAACTACTGCAGCACCAACAACTACTGCAACACCAGCGACTACTGCTGCACCAACAACAACTACTGCAGCTCCAACGACTACTGCTGCACCAACAACTACTGCAGCACCAACAACTACAGCAGCTCCAACAATAACTGCTGCACCAACAACTACAGCAGCTCCAACAACAACTGCTGCACCAACAACTACAGCAGCGCCAACAACAACTGCTGCACCAACAACTACTGCAGCACCAACAACTACTGCTGCACCAACAACTACTGCAGCTCCAACAACTACTGCTGCACCAACAACTACTGCAGCTCCAACAACTACTTCGGCACCAACAACTACTGCAGCACCAACGACTAATGCAGCATTAACAACTACTGCTGCACCAACGACTACTGCTGCACCAACAACTACTGCTGCACCAACGACTGCTGCTGCACCAACAACTACTGCAGCACCAACAACTACTGCAGCACCAACAACTACTGCAGCACCAACAACAACTGCAGCACCAACAGCTACTGCAGCTCCTACAACTACTGCAGCTCCTACAACAACTGCAGCACCAACACCTTCTTCAGCACCAATAACTACTGCAACACCAACAACTACTGCAGCACCAACGACTACTGCTGCACCAACAACTACTGCAGCTCCAACAACTACTGCTGCACCAACGACTACTGCTGCACCAACGACTACTGCTGCACCAACAACTACTGCTGCACCAACAACTGCTGCTGCACCAACGACTACTGCTGCTCCAACGACTACTGCACAACCAACGACTACTGCTGCACCAACGACTACTGCTGCACCAACAACTACTGCAGCTCCAACGACTACTGCTGCACCAACGACTACTGCTGCACCAACGACTACTGCTGCACCAACATCTACTGCTGCTCCAACGACTACTGCGGCTGCAACAACTACTGCAGCACCAACAACAACTGCTGCACCAACAACTACTGCAGCATCAACGACTACTGCTGCACCAACAACTACTGCAGCTCCAACAACTACTGCCGCACCAACAACTACTGCAGCACCAACAACTACTGCTGCACCAACGACTAAAGCATCTCCAACAACTACTGCTGCACCAACAACTACTTCAACACCAACAACTACTGCTGCACCAACAACTACTGCAGCACCAACAACTACTGCTGCACCAACGACTACTGCTGCACCAACCACTACTGCAGCACCAACAACTACTGCAGCACCAACAACTACTGCAGCACCAACAACAACTGCAGCACCAACAACTACTGCAGCTCCTACAACTACTGCAGCTCCTACAACAACTGCAGCACCAACAACTACTTCAGCACCAACAACTACTGCTGCACCAACAACTACTGCAGCACCAACAACTACTGCAGCACCAACGACTACTGATGCACCAACAACTACAGCAGCTCCAACAACAACTGCTGCACCAACAACTACTGCTGAACCAACAACTACTGCAGCACCAACAACTACTGCTGCACCAACGACTACTGCTGCACCAACAACTACTGCTGCACCAACAACTACTGCTGCACCAACGACTAAAGCATCTCCAACAACTACTGCTGCACCAACAACTACTTCAACACCAACAACTACTGCTGCACCAACAACTACTGCAGCACCAACAACTACTGCTGCACCAACGACTACTGCTGCACCAACCACTACTGCAGCACCAACATCTACTGCTGCTCCAACGACTACTGCGGCTGCAACAACTACTGCAGCACCAACAACAACTGCTGCACCAACAACTACTGCAGCATCAACGACTACTGCTGCACCAACAACTACTGCAGCTGCAACTATTGCCGATCCAACAACTACTGCAGCACCAACAACTACTGCTGCACCAACGACTAAAGCATCTCCAACAACTACTGCTGCACCAACAACTACTTCAACACCAACAACTACTGCTGCACCAACAACTACTGCAGCACCAACAACTACTGCTGCACCAACGACTACTGTTGCACCAACCACTACTGCAGCACCAACAACTACTGCAGCACCAACAACTACTGCAGCACCAACAACAACTGCAGCACCAACAACTACTGCAGCTCCTACAACTACTGCAGCTCCTACAACAACTGCAGCACCAACAACTACTTCAGCACCAACAACTACTGCGGCACCAACAACTACTGCAGCACCAACAACTACTGCAGCACCAACAACTACTGCAGCACCAACGACTACTGCTGCACCAACAACTACTGCAGCACCAACAACTACTGCTGCACCAACGACTACTGCTGCACCAACAACTACTGCAGCTCCAACGACTACTGCTGCACCAACAACTACTGCAACACCAACGACTACTGCTGCACCAACGACTACTGCTGCACCAACAACTGCTGCTGCACCAACGACTACTGCTGCTCCAACGACTACTGCGGCTGCAACAACTACTGCAGCACCAACAACAACTGCTGCACCAACAACTACTGCAGCACCAACGACTACTGCTGCATCAACAACTACTGCAGCTCCAACAACTACTGCCGCACCAACAACTACTGCTGCACAAACAACTACTGCAGCACCAACAACTACTGCTGCTGCACCAACGACTACTGCTGCACCAACCACTACTGCAGCACCAACAACTACTGCTGCACAAACAACTACTGCAGCACCAACAACTACTGCTGTTGCACCAACGACTACTGCTGCACCAACCACTACTGCAGCACCAACAACTACTGCAGCACCAACAACTACTGCAGCACCAACAACTACTGCAGCTCCTACAACTACTGCAGCTCCTACAACAACTGCAGCACCAACAACTACTTCAGCACCAACAACTACTGCTGCACCAACAACTACTGCAGCACCAACAACTACTGCAGCACCAACAACTACTGCAGCACCAACGACTACTGCAGCACCAACAACTACTGCAGCACCAACAACTACTGCTGCACCGACGACTACTGCTGCACCAACAACTACCGCAGCTCCAACGACTACTGCTGTACCAACAACTACAGCAGCACCAACGACTACTGCTGCACCAACGACTACTGCTGCACCAACAACTACTGATGCACCAACAACTACAGCAGCTCCAACAACAACTGCTGCACCAACAACTACTGCAGCACCAACGACTACTGCAGCTCCAACAACAACTGCTGCACCAACAACTTCTGCAGCACCAACGACTACTGCAGCACCAACAACAACTGCTGCACCAACAACTACTGCATCTCCAACAACTACTGCCGCACCAACAACTACTGCAGCACCAACAACTACTGCTGCACCAACGACTACAGCATCTCCACAAACTACTGCAGCACCAACAACAACTGCAGCACGAACGACTACTGCTGCACCAACGACTACTGCTGCTCCAACGACTACTGCACAACCAACGACTACTGCTGCACCAACGACTACTGCTGCACCAACAACTGCTGCTGCACCAACGACTACTGCAGCACCAACAACTACTGCAGCTCCACAAACTACTGCAGCACCAACAACAACTGCAGCACGAACGACTACTGCTGCACCAACAACTACTGCTGCACAAACAACTACTGCTGCACCAACAACTACTGCAGCACCAACAACTACTGCAACACCAGCGACTACTGCTGCACCAACAACAACTACTGCAGCTCCAACGACTACTGCTGCACCAACAACTACTGCAGCACCAACAACTACAGCAGCTCCAACAATAACTGCTGCACCAACAACTACAGCAGCTCCAACAACAACTGCTGCACCAACAACTACAGCAGCGCCAACAACAACTGCTGCACCAACAACTACTGCAGCACCAACAACTACTGCTGCACCAACAACTACTGCAGCTCCAACAACTACTGCTGCACCAACAACTACTGCAGCTCCAACAACTACTTCGGCACCAACAACTACTGCAGCACCAACGACTAATGCAGCATTAACAACTACTGCTGCACCAACGACTACTGCTGCACCAACAACTACTGCTGCACCAACGACTGCTGCTGCACCAACAACTACTGCAGCACCAACAACTACTGCAGCACCAACAACTACTGCAGCACCAACAACAACTGCAGCACCAACAGCTACTGCAGCTCCTACAACTACTGCAGCTCCTACAACAACTGCAGCACCAACACCTTCTTCAGCACCAATAACTACTGCAACACCAACAACTACTGCAGCACCAACGACTACTGCTGCACCAACAACTACTGCAGCTCCAACAACTACTGCTGCACCAACGACTACTGCTGCACCAACGACTACTGCTGCACCAACAACTACTGCTGCACCAACAACTGCTGCTGCACCAACGACTACTGCTGCTCCAACGACTACTGCACAACCAACGACTACTGCTGCACCAACGACTACTGCTGCACCAACAACTACTGCAGCTCCAACGACTACTGCTGCACCAACGACTACTGCTGCACCAACGACTACTGCTGCACCAACATCTACTGCTGCTCCAACGACTACTGCGGCTGCAACAACTACTGCAGCACCAACAACAACTGCTGCACCAACAACTACTGCAGCATCAACGACTACTGCTGCACCAACAACTACTGCAGCTCCAACAACTACTGCCGCACCAACAACTACTGCAGCACCAACAACTACTGCTGCACCAACGACTAAAGCATCTCCAACAACTACTGCTGCACCAACAACTACTTCAACACCAACAACTACTGCTGCACCAACAACTACTGCAGCACCAACAACTACTGCTGCACCAACGACTACTGCTGCACCAACCACTACTGCAGCACCAACAACTACTGCAGCACCAACAACTACTGCAGCACCAACAACAACTGCAGCACCAACAACTACTGCAGCTCCTACAACTACTGCAGCTCCTACAACAACTGCAGCACCAACAACTACTTCAGCACCAACAACTACTGCTGCACCAACAACTACTGCAGCACCAACAACTACTGCAGCACCAACGACTACTGCTGCACCAACAACTACTGCAGCACCAACAACTACTGCTGCACCAACGACTACTGCTGCACCAACATCTACTGCTGCTCCAACGACTACTGCGGCTGCAACAACTACTGCAGCACCAACAACAACTGCTGCACCAACAACTACTGCAGCATCAACGACTACTGCTGCACCAACAACTACTGCTGCACAAACAACTACTGCTGCACCAACATCTACTGCAGCACCAACAACTACTGCAACACCAGCGACTACTGCTGCACCAACAACTACTGCAGCTCCAACGACTACTGCTGCACCAACAACTACTGCAGCACCAACAACTACAGCAGCTCCAACAATAACTGCTGCACCAACAACTACAGCAGCTCCAACAACAACTGCTGCACCAACAACTACAGCAGCGCCAACAACAACTGCTGCACCAACAACTACTGCAGCACCAACAACTACTGCTGCACCAACAACTACTGCAGCTCCAACAACTACTTCCGCACCAACAACTACTGCAGCACCAACGACTAATGCAGCATTAACAACTACTGCTGCACCAACGACTACTGCTGCACCAACAACTACTGCTGCACCAACGACTGCTGCTGCACCAACAACTACTGCAGCACCAACAACTACTGCAGCACCAACAACTACTGCAGCACCAACAACAACTGCAGCACCAACAGCTACTGCAGCTCCTACAACTACTGCAGCACCAACAACAACTGCTGCACCAACAACTACAGCAGCTTCAACAACAACTGCTGCACCAACAACTACTGCAGCACCAACGACTACTGCAGCTCCAACAACAACTGCAGCTCCAACAACAACTACTGCGGCTGCAACAACTACTGCAGCACCAACTACTACTACAGCACCAACAACTGCAACACCAACAACTACTGCAGCACCAACGACTACTGCTGCACCAACAACTACTGCAGCTCCAACAACTACTGCCGCACCAACAACTTCTGCAGCACCAACAACTACTGCTGCACCAACGACTACAGCATCTCCAACAAATACTGCTGCATCAACAACTACTTCAGCACCAACAACTACTGCTGCACCAACAACTACTGCTGCACCAACAACTACTGCAGCACCAACGACTACTGCTGCACCAACCACTACTGCAGCACAAACAACTACTGCAGCACCAACAACTACTGCAGCACCAACAACAACTGCAGCACCAACAACTACTGCAGCTCCTACAACTACTGCAGCTACTACAACAACTGCAGCACCAACAACTACTTCAGCACCAACAACTCCTGCTGCACCAACAACTACTGCAGCACCAACAACTACTGCAGCACCAACAACTACTGCTGCACCAACAACTATTGCAGCACCAACAACTACTGCTGCACCAACAACTACTGCAGCACCAACAACTACTGCTGCACCAACAACTACTGCAGCACCAACGACTACTGCTGCACCAATGACTACTGCTGCACCAACGACTACTGCTGCACCAACAACTACTGATGCACCAACAACTACAGCAGCTCCAACAACAACTGCTGCACCAACAACTACTGCATCACCAACGACTACTGCATCACCAACAACAACTGCTGCACCAACAACTACTGCAGCTCCAACAACTACTGCCGCACCAACAACTACTGCAGCACCAACAACTACTGCTGCACCAACGACTACAGCATCTCCAACAACTACTGCAGCTCCAACGACTACTGCTGCACCTACAACTACTGCTGCACCAACAACTACAACAGTTCCAACAACAACTGCTGAACCAACAACTACTGCTGCACCAACAACTACTGCAGAACCAACAACTACTGCAGCTCCAACAACTACTGCAGCACCAACAACAACTGCAGCACCAACGACTACTGCTGCACCAACAACTACTGCACCACCAACGACTACTGCTGCACCAACGACTACTGCTGCACCAACAACTACAGCAGCTACAACGACTACTGCTTCACCAACGACTACTGCTGCACCAACGACTACTGCTGCACCAACGACTACTGCAGCACCATCAACTACTGCCGCACCAACGACTACTGCTGTGCCAACCACTACTGCAGCACCAACAACTACTGCAGCACCAACAACAACTACTGCAGCACCAACAACAACTGCAGCACCAACAACTACTGCAGCTCATACAACTACTGCAGCTCCTACAACAACTGCAGCACCAACACCTACTTCAGCACCAACAACTACTGCTGCACCAACAACTACTGCAGCACCAACAACAACTGCAGCACCAACAACTACTGCAGCACCAACGACTACTGCTGCACCAACAACTACTGCAGCACCAACAACTACTGCTGCACCAACGACTACTGCTGCACCAACAACTACTGCAGCTCCAACGACTACTGCTGCACCAACAAATACTGCAGCACCAACGACTACTGCTGCACCAACGACTACTGCTGCACCAACAACTACTGATGCAACAACAACTACAGCAGCTTCAACAACAACTGCTGCAACAACAACTACTGCAGCACCAACGACTACTGCAGCTCCAACAACAACTGCAGCTCCAACAACAACTACTGCGGCTGCAACAACTACTGCAGCACCAACTACTACTACAGCACCAACAACTGCAACACCAACAACTACTGCAGCACCAACGACTACTGCTGCACCAACAACTACTGCAGCTCCAAAAACTACTGCCGCACCAACAACTACTGCAGCACCAACAACTACTGCTGCACCAACGACTACAGCATCTCCAACAAATACTGCTGCACCAACGACTACAGCATCTCCAACAAATACTGCTGCATCAACAACTACTTCAGCACCAACAACTACTGCTGCACCAACAACTACTGCAGCACCAACAACTACTGCTGCACCAACGACTACTGCTGCACCAACCACTACTGCAGCACAAACAACTACTGCAGCACCAACAACTACTGCAGCACCAACAACAACTGCAGCACCAACAACTACTGCAGCTCCTACAACTACTGCAGCTACTACAACAACTGCAGCACCAACAACTACTTCAGCACCAACAACTCCTGCTGCACCAACAACTACTGCAGCACCAACAACTACTGCAGCACCAACAACTACTGTTGCACCAACAACTACTGCAGCACCAACAACTACTGCTGCACCAACAACTACTGCAGCACCAACAACTACTGCTGCACCAACAACTACTGCAGCACCAACGACTACTGCTGCACCAACGACTACTGCTGCACCAACGACTACTGCTGCACCAACAACTACTGATGCACCAACAACTACAGCAGCTCCAACAACAACTGCTGCACCAACAACTACTGCAGCACCAACGACTACTGCAGCTCCAACAACAACTGCAGCTCCAACAACAACTACTGCGGCTGCAACAACTACTACAGCACCAACTACTACTACATCACCAACAACTGCAACACCAACAACTACTGCCGCACCAACAATTACTGCAGCACCAACAACTACTGCTGCACCAACGACTACTGCTGCACCAACGACTACTGCTGCACCAACATCTACTGCTGCACCAACAACTGCTGCTGCACCAACGACTACTACTGCTCCAACGACTACTGCGGCTGCAACAACTACTGCAGCACCAACAACTGCTGCACCAACAACTACTGCAGCACCAACGACTACTGCTGCACCAACAACTACTGCAGCTCCAACAACTACTGCCGCACCAACAACTACTGCAGCACCAACAACTACTGCTGCACCAACGACTACATCATCTCCAACAACTACTGCTGTACCAACAACTACTGCTGCACCAACGACTACTGCTGCACCAACAACTACTGCTGCACCAACAACTGCTGCTGCACCAACGACTACTGCTGCTCCAACGACTACTGCACAACCAACGACTACTACTGCACCAACGACTACTGCTGCACCAACAACTACTGCATCTCCAACAACTACTGCTGCACCAACAACTACTTCAGCACCAACAACTACTGCTGCACCAACAACTACTGCAGCACCAACAACTACTGCTGCACCAACGACTACTGCTGCACCAACCACTACTGCAGCACCAACAACTACTGCAGCACCAACAACTACTGCAGCACCAATAACAACTGCAGCACCAACAACTACTGCAGCTCCTACAACTACTGCAGCTCCTACAACAACTGCAGCACCAACAACTACTTCAGCACCAACGACTACTGCAGCTCCAACAACAACTGCTGCACCAACAACTACTGCAGCACCAACGACTACTGCAGCACCAACAACAGCTGCTGCACCAACAACTACTGCTGCACCAACGACTACAGCATCTCCAACAACTACTGCTGCACCAACAACTACTGCAGCACCAACGACTACTGCAGCTCCAACAACAACTGCAGCACCAATAACAACTGCAGCACCAACAACTACTGCAGCTCCTACAACTACTGCAGCTCCTACAACAACTGCAGCACCAACAACTACTTCAGCACCAACGACTACTGCAGCTCCAACAACAACTGCTGCACCAACAACTACTGCAGCACCAACGACTACTGCAGCACCAACAACAGCTGCTGCACCAACAACTACTGCATCTCCAACAACTACTGCCGCACCAACAACTACTGCAGCACCAACAACTACTGCTGCACCAACGACTACAGCATCTCCAACAACTACTGCAGCTCAAACGACTACTGCTGCACCTACAACTACTGCTGCACCAACAACTACAGCAGTTCCAACAACAACTGCTGAACCAACAACTACTGCAGCACCAACAACTACTGCTGCACCAACAACTGCTGCTGCACCAACGACTACTGCTGCACCAACAACTGCTGCTGCACCAACGACTACTGCTGCACCAACAACTACTGCATCACCAACAACTACTGCTGCACCAACGACTACAGCATCTCCAACAACTACTGCTGCACCAACAACTACTGCAGCACCAACGACTACTGCAGCTCCAACAACAACTGCATCTTCAACAACAACTACTGCGGCTGCAACAACTACTGCAGCACCAACAACTACTTCAGCACCAACAACTACTGCTGCACCAACCACTACTGCAGCTACTACAATAACTGCAGCACCAACAACTACTTCAGCACCAACACATACTGCTGCACCAACAACTACTACAGCACCAACAACTACTGCAGCACCAACAACTACTGCAGCACCAACGACTACTGCTGCACCAACGACTACTGCTGCACCAACGACTACTGCTGCACCAACAACTACTGATGCACCAACAACTACAGCAGCTCCAACAACAACTGCTGCACCAACAACTACTGCAGCACCAACGACTACTGCAGCTCCAACAACAACTGCAGCTCAAACATCAACTACTGCGGCTGCAACAACTACTGCAGCACCAACTACTACTACAGCACCAACAACTGCAACACCAACAACTACTGCAGCACCAACGACTACTGCTGCTCCAACAACTACTGCAGCTCCAACAACTACTGCCGCACCAACAGCTACTGCAGCACCAACAACTACTGCTGCACCAACGACTACTGCTGCATCAACGACTACTGCTGCACCAACAACTACTGCTGCACCAACAACTGCTGCTGCACCAACGACTACTGCTGCTCCAACGACTACTGCACAACCAACGCCTACTGCTGCACCAACGACTACTGCTGCACCAACAACTACTGCAGCTCCAACGACTATTGCTGCACCAACGACTACTGCTGCACCAACGACTACTGCTGCACCAACATCTACTGCTGCACCAACAACTGCTGCTGTACCAACGACTACTACTGCTCCAACAACTACTGCAGCACCAACAACAACTGCTGCACCAACAACTACTGCAGCAACAACGACTACTACTGCACCAACAACTACTGCAGCTCCAACAACTACTGCCGCACCAACAACTACTGCAGCACCAACAACTACTGCTGCACCAACGACTACAGCATCTCCAACAACTACTGCTGCACCAACAACTACTTCAGCACCAACAACTACTGCTGCACCAACAACTACTGCTGCACCAACGACTACAGCATCTCCAACAACTACTGCTGCACCAACAACTACTTCAGCACCAACAACTACTGCTGCACCAACAACTTCTGCAGCACCAACAACTACTGCTGCACCAACGACTACTGCTGCACCAACCACTACTGCAGCACCAACAACTACTGCAGCACCAACAACTACTGCAGCACCAATAACAACTGCAGCACCAACAACTACTGCAGCTCCTACAACTTCTGCATCTCCTACAACAACTGCAGCACTAACAACTACTGCAGCTCCAACAACTACTGCCGCACCAACAACTACTGCAGCACCAACAACTACTGCTGCACCAACGACTACAGCATCTCCAACAACTACTGCTGCACCAACAACTACTGCAGCACCAACAACTACTGCTGCACCAACGACTACTGCTGCACCAACAACTACTGCAGCTCCAACGACTACTGCTGCACCAACGACTACTGCTGCACCAACGACTACTGCTGCACCAACATCTACTGCTGCTCCAACGACTACTGCGGCTGCAACAACTACTGCAGCACCAACAACAACTGCTGCACCAACAACTACTGCAGCATCAACGACCACTGCTGCACCAACAACTACTGCAGCTCCAACAACTACTGCCGCACCAACAACTACTGCAGCACCAACAACTACTGCTGCACCAACGACTAAAGCATCTCCAACAACTACTGCTGCACCAACAACTACTTCAACACCAACAACTACTGCTGCACCAACAACTACTGCAGCACCAACAACTACTGCTGCACCAACGACTACTGCTGCACCAACCACTACTGCAGCACCAACAACTACTGCAGCACCAACAACTACTGCAGCACCAACAACAACTGCAGCACCAACAACTACTGCAGCTCCTACAACTACTGCAGCTCCTACAACAACTGCAGCACCAACAACTACTGATGCACCAACAACTACTGCAGCACCAACAACTACTGCAGCACCAACAACTACTGCAGCACCAACGACTACTGCTGCACCAACAACTACTGCAGCACCAACAACTACTGCAGCACCAACAACTACTGCTGCACCGACGACTAATGCTGCACCAACAACTACCGCAGCTCCAACGACTACTGCTGTACCAACAACTACAGCAGCACCAACGACTACTGCTGCACCAACGACTACTGCTGCACCAACAACTACTGATGCACCAACAACTACAGCAGCTCCAACAACAACTGCTGCACCAACAACTACTGCAGCACCAACGACTACTGCAGCTCCAACAACAACTGCTGCACCAACAACTTCTGCAGCACCAACGACTACTGCATCTCCAACAACTACTGCCGCACCAACAACTACTGCAGCACCAACAACTACTGCTGCACCAACGACTACAGCATCTCCAACAACTACTGCAGCTCAAACGACTACTGCTGCACCTACAACTACTGCTGCACCAACAACTACAGCAGTTCCAACAACAACTGCTGAACCAACAACTACTGCAGCACCAACAACTACTGCTGCACCAACGACTACTGCTGCACCAACAACTACTGCAGCACCAACAACTACTGCAGCTCCACAAACTACTGCAGCACCAACAACAACTGCAGCACGAACGACTACTGCTGCACCAACAACTACTGCACCAGCAACGACTACTGCTGCACCAACGACTATTGCTGCACCAACAACTACTGCTGCACCAACGACTACAGCATATCCAACAACTACTGCAGCTCAAACGACTACTGCTGCACCAACAACTGCTGCTGCACCAACGACTACTGCTGCTCCAACGACTACTGCACAACCAACGACTACTGCTGCACCAACCACTACTGCAGCTCCAACAACAACTGCTGCACCAACAACTACTGCAGCACCAACGACTACTGCAGCTCCTACAACAACTGCTGCACAAACAAATACTGCAGCACCAACGACTACTGCAGCACCAACAACAACTGCTGCACCAACAACTACTGCATCTCCAACAACTACTGCCGCACCAACAACTACTGCAGCACCAACAACTACTGCTGCACCAACGACTACAGCATCTCCAACAACTACTGCAGCTCAAACGACTACTGCTGCACCAACAACTGCTGCTGCACCAACGACTACTGCTGCTCCAACGACTACTGCACAACCAACGCCTACTGCTGCACCAACGACTACTGCTGCACCAACAACTACTGCAGCTCCAACGACTATTGCTGCACCAACGACTACTGCTGCACCAACGACTGCTGCAGCACTAACAACAACTGCTGCACCAACAACTACTGCATCTCCAACAACTACTGCCGCACCAACAACTACTGCAGCACCAACAACTACTGCTGCACCAACGACTACAGCGTCTCCAACAACTACTGCAGCTCAAACGACTACTGCTGCACCAACAACTGCTGCTGCACCAACGACTACTGCTGCTCCAACGACTACTGCACAACCAACGCCTACTGCTGCACCAACGACTACTGCTGCACCAACAACTACTGCAGCTCCAACGACTATTGCTGCACCAACGACTACTGCTGCACCAACGACTACTGCTGCACCAACATCTACTGCAGCACCAACAACTACTGCAGCACCAACGACTACTGCTGCACCAACAACTACTGCAGCACCAACAACTACTGCAGCACCAACAACTACTGCTGCACCGACGACTAATGCTGCACCAACAACTACCGCAGCTCCAACGACTACTGCTGTACCAACAACTACAGCAGCACCAACGACTACTGCTGCACCAACGACTACTGCTGCACCAACAACTACTGATGCACCAACAACTACAGCAGCTCCAACAACAACTGCTGCACCAACAACTACTGCAGCACCAACGACTACTGCAGCTCCAACAACAACTGCTGCACCAACAACTTCTGCAGCACCAACGACTACTGCATCTCCAACAACTACTGCCGCACCAACAACTACTGCAGCACCAACAACTACTGCTGCACCAACGACTACAGCATCTCCAACAACTACTGCAGCTCAAACGACTACTGCTGCACCTACAACTACTGCTGCACCAACAACTACAGCAGTTCCAACAACAACTGCTGAACCAACAACTACTGCAGCACCAACAACTACTGCTGCACCAACGACTACTGCTGCACCAACAACTACTGCAGCACCAACAACTACTGCAGCTCCACAAACTACTGCAGCACCAACAACAACTGCAGCACGAACGACTACTGCTGCACCAACAACTACTGCACCACCAACGACTACTGCTGCACCAACGACTACTGCTGCACCAACAACTACTGCTGCACCAACGACTACAGCATATCCAACAACTACTGCAGCTCAAACGACTACTGCTGCACCAACAACTGCTGCTGCACCAACGACTACTGCTGCTCCAACGACTACTGCACAACCAACGACTACTGCTGCACCAACCACTACTGCAGCTCCAACAACAACTGCTGCACCAACAACTACTGCAGCACCAACGACTACTGCAGCTCCTACAACAACTGCTGCACAAACAAATACTGCAGCACCAACGACTACTGCAGCACCAACAACAACTGCTGCACCAACAACTACTGCATCTCCAACAACTACTGCCGCACCAACAACTACTGCAGCACCAACAACTACTGCTGCACCAACGACTACAGCATCTCCAACAACTACTGCAGCTCAAACGACTACTGCTGCACCAACAACTGCTGCTGCACCAACGACTACTGCTGCTCCAACGACTACTGCACAACCAACGCCTACTGCTGCACCAACGACTACTGCTGCACCAACAACTACTGCAGCTCCAACGACTATTGCTGCACCAACGACTACTGCTGCACCAACGACTGCTGCAGCACTAACAACAACTGCTGCACCAACAACTACTGCATCTCCAACAACTACTGCCGCACCAACAACTACTGCAGCACCAACAACTACTGCTGCACCAACGACTACAGCGTCTCCAACAACTACTGCAGCTCAAACGACTACTGCTGCACCAACAACTGCTGCTGCACCAACGACTACTGCTGCTCCAACGACTACTGCACAACCAACGCCTACTGCTGCACCAACGACTACTGCTGCACCAACAACTACTGCAGCTCCAACGACTATTGCTGCACCAACGACTACTGCTGCACCAACGACTACTGCTGCACCAACATCTACTGCTGCACCAACAACTGCTGCTGCACCAACGACTACTACTGCTCCAACGACTACTGCGGCTGCAACAACTACTGCAGCACCAACAACAACTGCTGCACCAACAACTACTGCAGCACCAACGACTACTGCTGCACCAACAACTACTGCAGCTCCAACAACTACTGCCGCACCAACCACTACTGCAGCACCAACAACTACTGCTGCACCAACGACTACAGCATCTCCAACAACTACTGCTGCACCAACAACTACTTCAGCACCAACAACTACTGCTGCACCAACAACTACTGCAGCACCAACAACTACTGCTGCACCAACGACTACTGCTGCACCAACCACTACTGCAGCACCAACAACTACTGCATCACCAACAACTACTGCAGCACCAATAACAACTGCAGCACCAACAACTACTGCAGCTCCTACAACTTCTGCATCTCCTACAACAACTGCAGCACCAACAACTACTTCAGCACCAACAACTACTGCTGCACCAACAACTACTGCAGCACCAACAACTACTGCAGCACCAACAACTACTGCAGCACCAACGACTACTGCTGCACCAACAACTACTGCAGCACCAACAACTACTGCTGCACCAACGACTACTGCTGCACCAACAACTACTGCAGCTCCAACGACTACTGCTGTACCAACACCTACTGCAGCACCAACGACTACTGCTGCACCAACGACTACTGCTGCACCAACAACTACTGATGCACCAACAACTACAGCAGCTCCAACAACAACTGCTGCACCAACAACTACTGCAGCACCAACGACTACTGCAGCTCCTACAACAACTGCTGCACCAACAACTACTGCAGCACCAACGACTACTGCAGCACCAACAACAACTGCTGCACCAACAACTACTGCATCTCCAACAACTACTGCCGCACCAACAACTACTGCAGCACCAACAACTACTGCTGCACCAACGACTACAGCATCTCCAACAACTACTGCAGCTCAAACGACTACTGCTGCACCTACAACTACTGCTGCACCAACAACTACATCAGTTCCAACAACAACTGCTGAACCAACAACTACTGCAGCACCAACAACTACTGCTGCACCAACGACTACTGCTGCACCAACAACTACTGCAGCACCAACAACTACTGCAGCTCCACAAACTACTGCAGCACCAACAACAACTGCAGCACCAACGACTACTGCTGCTGCACCAACAACTACTGCACCACCAACGACTACTGCTGCACCAACGACTACTGCTGCACCAACAACTACTGCTGCACCAACAACTGCTGCTACACCAACGACTACTGCTGCACCAACAACTACTGATGCACCAACAACTATTGCAGCACGAACACCTACTGCAGCACCAACAACAACTGCATCACCAACAACTACTGCAGCTCCTACAACTAATGCAGCTACTACAACAACTGCAGCACCAACAACTACTTCAGCACCAACAACTCCTGCTGCACCAACAACTACTGCAGCACCAACAACTACTGCAGCACCAATAACTACTGCAGCACCAACGACTACTGCTGCACCAACGACTACTGCTGCACCAACAACTACTGATGCACCAACAACTACAGCAGCTCCAACAACAACTGCTGCACCAACAACTACTGCAGCACCAACGACTTCTGCAGCTCCAACAACAACTGCAGCTCCAACAACAGCTACTGCGGCTGCAACAACTACTGCAGCACCTACTACTACTACAGCACCAACAACTGCAACATCAACAACTACTGCAGCACCAACGACTACTGCTGCACCAACAACTACTGCAGCTCCAACAACTACTGCCGCACCAACAACTACTGCAGCACCAACAACTACTGCTGCACCAACGACTACTGCTGCACCAACGACTACTGCTGCACCAACAACTACTGCTGCACCAACAACTGCTGCTGCACCAACGACTACTGCTGCTCCAACGACTACTGCACAACCAACGACTACTGCTGCACCAACGACTAGTGCTGCACCAACAACTACTGCAGCTCCAACGACTACTGCTGCACCAACGACTACTGCTGCACCAACGACTACTGCTGCACCAACATCTACTGCTGCACCAACAACTGCTGCTGCACCAACGACTACTACTGATCCAACGACTACTGCGGCTGCAACAACTACTGCAGCACCAACACCAACTGCTGCACCAACAACTACTGCAGCACCAACGACTACTGCTGCACCAACCACTACTGCAGCTCCAACAACTACTGCCGCACCAACAACTACTGCAGCACCAACAACTACTGCTGCACCAACGACTACAGCATCTCCAACAACTACTGCAGCACCAACAACTACTGCTGCACCAACGACTACTGCTGCACCAACCACTACTGCAGCACCAACAACTACTGCAGCACCAACAACTACTGCAGCACCAACAACAACTGCAGCACCAACATTTACTTCAGCACCAACAACTACTGCTGCACCAACAACTACTGCAGCACAAACAACTACTGCAGCACCAACAACTACTGCAGCACCAACGACTACTGCTGCACCAACAACTACTGCAGCACCAACAACTACTGCTGCACCAACGACTACTGCTGCACCAACAACTACTGCAGCTCCAACGACTACTGCTGCATCAACAACTACTGCAGCACCAACAACTACTGCTGCACCAACAACTACTGATGCACCAACAACTACAGCAGCTTCAACAACAACTGCTGCACCAACAACTACTGCTGCACCAACGACTACAGCATCTCCAACAACTACTGCATCTCCAACAACTACTGCCGCACCAACAACTACTGCAGCACCAACAACTACTGCTGCACCAACGACTACAGCATCTCCAACAACTACTGTAGCTCAAACGACTACTGCTGCACCAACAACTGCTGCTGCACCAACGACTACTGCTGCTCCAACGACTACTGCACAACCAACAACTACTGCAGCTCCACAAACTACTGCAGCACCAACAACTACTGCAGCACGAACGACTACTGCTGCACCAACAACTACTGCACCACCAACGACTACTGCTGCACCAACGACTACTGCTGCACCAACAACTACTGCAGCTCCAACGACTACTGCTGCACCAACGACTACTGCTGCACCAACAACTACTGCTGCACCAACAACTACTGCTGCACCAACAACTGCTGCTGCACCAACGACTAATGCTGCTCCAACGACTACTGCACAACCAACGACTACTGCTGCACCAACAACTACTGCTGCACCAACAACTACTGCTGCACCAACAACTGCTGCTGCACCAACGACTACTGCTGCTCCAACGACTACTGCACAACCAACGACTACTGCTGCACCAACAACTACTGCAGCACAAACAACTACTGCAGCACCAACAACTACTGCAGCACCAACGACTACTGCTGCACCAACAACTACTGCAGCACCAACAACTACTGCTGCACCAACGACTACTGCTGCACCAACAACTACTGCAGCTCCAACGACTACTGCTGCATCAACAACTACTGCAGCACCAACAACTACTGCTGCACCAACAACTACTGATGCACCAACAACTACAGCAGCTTCAACAACAACTGCTGCACCAACAACTACTGCTGCACCAACGACTACAGCATCTCCAACAACTACTGCATCTCCAACAACTACTGCCGCACCAACAACTACTGCAGCACCAACAACTACTGCTGCACCAACGACTACAGCATCTCCAACAACTACTGTAGCTCAAACGACTACTGCTGCACCAACAACTGCTGCTGCACCAACGACTACTGCTGCTCCAACGACTACTGCACAACCAACAACTACTGCAGCTCCACAAACTACTGCAGCACCAACAACTACTGCAGCACGAACGACTACTGCTGCACCAACAACTACTGCACCACCAACGACTACTGCTGCACCAACGACTACTGCTGCACCAACAACTACTGCAGCTCCAACGACTACTGCTGCACCAACGACTACTGCTGCACCAACAACTACTGCTGCACCAACAACTACTGCTGCACCAACAACTGCTGCTGCACCAACGACTAATGCTGCTCCAACGACTACTGCACAACCAACGACTACTGCTGCACCAACAACTACTGCTGCACCAACAACTACTGCTGCACCAACAACTGCTGCTGCACCAACGACTACTGCTGCTCCAACGACTACTGCACAACCAACGACTACTGCTGCACCAACGACTACTGCAGCACCAACAACTACTGCTGCACCAACGACTACTGCTGCACCAACCACTACTGCAGCACCAACAACTACTGCATCACCAACAACTACTGCAGCACCAATAACAACTGCAGCACCAACAACTACTGCAGCTCCTACAACTTCTGCATCTCCTACAACAACTGCAGCACCAACAACTACTTCAGCACCAACAACTACTGCTGCACCAACAACTACTGCAGCACCAACAACTACTGCAGCACCAACGACTACTGCTGCACCAACAACTACTGCAGCACCAACAACTACTGCTGCACCAACGACTACTGCTGCACCAACAACTACTGCAGCTCCAACGACTACTGCTGTACCAACACCTACTGCAGCACCAACGACTACTGCTGCACCAACGACTACTGCTGCACCAACAACTACTGATGCACCAACAACTACAGCAGCTCCAACAACAACTGCTGCACCAACAACTACTGCAGCACCAACGACTACTGCAGCTCCTACAACAACTGCTGCACCAACAACTACTGCAGCACCAACGACTACTGCAGCACCAACAACAACTGCTGCACCAACAACTACTGCATCTCCAACAACTACTGCCGCACCAACAACTACTGCAGCACCAACAACTACTGCTGCACCAACGACTACAGCATCTCCAACAACTACTGCAGCTCAAACGACTACTGCTGCACCTACAACTACTGCTGCACCAACAACTACATCAGTTTCAACAACAACTGCTGAACCAACAACTACTGCAGCACCAACAACTACTGCTGCACCAACGACTACTGCTGCACCAAAAACTACTGCAGCACCAACAACTACTGCAGCTCCACAAACTACTGCAGCACCAACAACAACTGCAGCACCAACGACTACTGCTGCTGCACCAACAACTACTGCACCACCAACGACTACTGCTGCACCAACGACTACTGCTGCACCAATAACTACTGCAGCTCCAACGACTACTGCTGCACCAACGACTACTGCTGCACCAACGACTACTGCTGCACCAACAACTACTGCTGCACCAACAACTGCTGCTACACCAACGACTACTGCTGCACCAACAACTACTGATGCACCAACAACTATTGCAGCACGAACACCTACTGCAGCACCAACAACTACTGCAGCACCAACAACAACTGCATCACCAACAACTACTGCAGCTCCTACAACTACTGCAGCTACTACAACAACTGCAGCACCAACAACTACTTCAGCACCAACAACTCCTGCTGCACCAACAACTACTGCAGCACCAATAACTACTGCAGCACCAATAACTACTGCAGCACCAACGACTACTGCTGCACCAACGACTACTGCTGCACCAACAACTACTGATGCACCAACAACTACAGCAGCTCCAACAACAACTGCTGCACCAACAACTACTGCAGCACCAACGACTTCTGCAGCTCCAACAACAACTGCAGCTCCAACAACAACTAATGCGGCTGCAACAACTACTGCAGCACCTACTACTACTACAACACCAACAACTGCAACACCAACAACTACTGCAGCACCAACGACTACTGCTGCACCAACAACTACTGCAGCTCCAACAACTACTGCCGCACCAACAACTACTGCAGCACCAACAACTACTGCTGCACCAACGACTACTGCTGCACCAACGACTACTGCTGCACCAACAACTGCTGCTGCACCAACAACTGCTGCTGCACCAACGAATACTGCACAACCAACGACTACTGCACAACCAACGACTACTGCTGCACCAACAACTACTGCAGCTCCAACGACTACTGCTGCACCAACGACTACTGCTGCAACAACGACTACTGCTGCACCAACATCTACTGCTGCACCAACAACTGCTGCTGCACCAACCACTACTACTGCTCCAACGACTACTGCGGCTGCAACAACTACTGCAGCACCAACACCAACTGCTGCACCAACAACTACTGCAGCACCAACGACTACTGCTGCACCAACCACTACTGCAGCTCCAACAACTACTGCCGCACCATCAACTACTGCAGCACCAACAACTACTGCTGCACCAACGACTACAGCATCTCCAACAACTACTGCAGCACCAACAACTACTGCTGCACCAACGACTACTGCTGCACCAACCACTACTGCAGCACCAAAAACTACTGCAGCACCAAAAACTACTGCAGCACCAACAACTACTGCAGCACCAACAACAACTGCAGCACCAACAACTACTTCAGCACCAACAACTACTGCTGCACCAACAACTACTGCAGCACAAACAACTACTGCAGCACCAACAACTACTGCAGCACCAACGACTACTGCTGCACCAACAACTACTGCAGCACCAACAACTACTGCTGCACCAACGACTACTGCTGCACCAACAACTACTGCAGCTCCAACGACTACTGCTGCACCAACAACTACTGCAGCACCAACGACTACTGCTGCACCAACGACTACTGCTGCACCAACAACTACTGATGCACCAACAACTACAGCAGCTTCAACAACAACTGCTGCACCAACAACTACTGCAGCACCAACGACTACTGCAGCTCCAACAACAACTGCAGCTCCAACAACAACTACAGCGGCTGCAACAACTACTGCAGCACCAACTACTACTACAGCACCAACAACTGCAACACCAACAACTACTGCAGCACCAACGACTACTGCTGCACCAACAACTACTGCAGCTCCAACAACTACTGCCGCACCAACAACTACTGCAGCACCAACAACTACTGCTGCACCAACGACTACAGCATCTCCAACAACTACTGCTGCACCAACAACTACTGCAGCACTAACTACTACTACAGCACCAACAACTGCAACACCAACAACTACTGCAGCACCAACGACTACTGCTGCACCAACAACTACTGCAGCTCCAACAACTACTGCAGCTCCAACAACTACTGCAGCACCAACGACTACTGCAGCTCCTACAACAACTGCTGCACCAACAACTACTGCAGCACCAACAACTACTGCAGCACCAACTACTACTGCTGCACCAACGACTACTGCTGCACCAACCACTACTGCAGCACCAACAACTACTGCAGCACCAACAACTACTGCGGCACCAACAACAACTGCAGCGCCAACAACTACTTCAGCACCAACAACTACTGCTGCACCAACAACAACTGCAGCTCCAACAACAACTACTGCGGCTGCAACAACTACTGCAGCACCAACTACTACTACAGCACCAACAACTGCAACACCAACAACTACTGCAGCACCAACGACTACTGCTGCACCAACAACTACTGCAGCTCCAACAACTACTGCCGCACCAACAACTACTGCAGCACCAACAACTACTGCTGCACCAACGACTACAGCATCTCCAACAACTACTGCTGCACCAACAACTACTGCAGCTCCAACAACTACTGCCGCACCAACAACTACTGCAGCACCAACAACTACTGCTGCACCAACGACTACAGCATCTCCAACAACTACTGCTGCACCAACAACTACTTCAGCACCAACAACTACTGCTGCACCAACAACTACTGCAGCACCAACAACTACTGCTGCACCAACGACTACAGCATCTCCAACAACTACTGCAGCACCAACAACTACTGCTGCACCAACCACTTCTGCTGCACCAACGACTACTGCTGCACCAACAACTACTGCAGCTCCAACGACTATTGCTGCACCAACGACTACTGCTGCACCAACGACTACTGCTGCACCAACATCTACTGCTGCACCAACAACTGCTGCTGCACCAACGACTACTACTGCTCCAACGACTACTGCGGCTGCAACAACTACTGCAGCACCAACAACAACTGCTGCACCAACAACTACTGCAGCACCAACGACTACTGCTGCACCAACAACTACTGCAGCTCCCACAACTACTGCCGCACCAACAACTACTGCAGCAGCACCAACAACTACTGCTGCACCAACGACTACAGCATCTCCAACAACTACTGCTGCACCAACAACTACTTCAGCACCAACAACTACTGCTGCACCAACAACTGCTGCAGCACCAACAACTACTGCTGCACCAACGACTACTGCTGCACCAACCACTACTGCAGCACCAACAACTACTGCATCACCAACAACTACTGCAGCACCAATAACAACTGCAGCACCAACAACTACTTCAGCTCCTACAACTTCTGCATCTCCTACAACAACTGCAGCACCAACAACTACTTCAGCACCAACAACTACTGCTGCACCAACAACTACTGCAGCACCAACAACTACTGCAGCACCAACAACTACTGCAGCACCAACGACTACTGCTGCACCAACAACTACTGCATCACCAACAACTACTGCTGCACCAACGACTACTGCTGCACCAACAACTACTGCAGCTCCAACGACTACTGCTGTACCAACACCTACTGCAGCACCAACGACTACTGCTGCACCAACGACTACTGCTGCACCAACAACTACTGATGCACCAACAACTACAGCAGCTCAAACAACAACTGCTGCACCAACAACTACTGCAGCACCAACGACTACTGCAGCTCCTACAACAACTGCTGCACAAACAAATACTGCAGCACCAACGACTACTGCAGCACCAACAACAACTGCTGCACCAACAACTACTGCATCTCCAACAACTACTGCCGCACCAACAACTACTGCAGCACCAACAACTACTGCTGCACCAACGACTACAGCATCTCCAACAACTACTGCAGCTCAAACGACTACTGCTGCACCAACAACTGCTGCTGCACCAACGACTACTGCTGCTCCAACGACTACTGCACAACCAACGCCTACTGCTGCACCAACGACTACTGCTGCACCAACAACTCCTGCAGCTCCAACGACTATTGCTGCACCAACGACTACTGCTGCACCAACGACTACTGCTGCACCAACATCTACTGCTGCACCAACAACTGCTGCTGCACCAACTACTACTACTGCTCCAACGACTACTGCGGCTGCAACAACTACTGCAGCACCAACAACAACTGCTGCACCAACAACTACTGCAGCACCAACGACTACTGCTGCACCAACAACTACTGCAGCTCCAACAACTACTGCCGCACCAACAACTACTGCAGCACCAACAACTACTGCTGCACCAACGACTACAGCATCTCCAACAACTACTGCTGCACCAACAACTACTTCAGCACCAACAACTACTGCTGCACCAACAACTACTGCAGCACCAACAACTACTGCAGCACCAACAACTACTGCTGCACCAACAACTACTGCATCACCAACAACTACTGCAGCACCAATAACAACTGCAGCACCAACAACTACTGCAGCTCCTACAACTTCTGCATCTCCTACAACAACTGCAGCACCAACAACTACTTCAGCACCAACAACTACTGCTGCACCAACAACTACTGCAGCACCAACAACTACTGCAGCACCAACAACTACTGCTGCACCAACGACTACTGCTGCACCAACAACTACTGCAGCTCCAACTACTACTGCTGCACCAACAACTACTGCAGCACCAACGACTACTGCTGCACCAACGACTACTGCTGCACCAACAACTATTGATGCACCAACAACTACAGCAGCTACAACAACAACTGCTGCACCAACAACTACTGCAGCACCAACGACTACTGCAGCTCCAACAACAACTGCAGCTCCAACAACAACTACATCGGCTGCAACAACTACTGCAGCACCAACTACTACTACAGCACCAACAACTGCAACACCAACAACTACTGCAGCAACAACGACTACTGCTGCACCAACAACTACTGCAGCTCCAACAACTACTGCCGCACCAACAACTACTGCTGCACCAACGACTACAGCATCTCCAACAACTACTGCTGCACCAACAACTACTGCAGCACCAACTACTACTACAGCACCAACAACTGCAACACCAACAACTACTGCAGCACCAACGACTACTGCTGCACCAACAACTACTGCAGCTCCAACAACTACTGCAGCACCAACAACTACTGCAGCACCAACGACTACTGCAGCTCCTACAACAACTGCTGCACCAACAACTACTGCAGCACCAACGACTACTGCAGCACCAACAACAACTGCTGCACCAACAACTACTGCATCTCCAACAACAACTGCCGCACCAACAACTACTGCAGCACCAACAACTACTGCTGCACCAACGACTACAGCATATCCAACAACTACTGCAGCACAAACGACTACTGCTGCACCTACAACTACTGCTGCACCAACAACTACAGCAGTTCCAACAACAACTGCTGAACCAACAACTACTGCAGCACCAACTACTACTGCTGCATCAACGACTACTGCTGCACCAACCACTACTGCAGCACCAACAACTACTGCAGCACCAACAACAACTGCAGCGCCAACAACTACTTCAGCACCAACAACTACTGCTGCACCAACAACAACTGCAGCTCCAACAACAACTACTGCGGCTGCAACAACTACTGCAGCACCAACTACTACTACAGCACCAACAACTGCAACACCAACAACTACTGCAGCACCAACGACTACTGCTGCACCAACAACTACTGCAGCTCCAACAACTACTGCCGCACCAACAACTACTACAGCACCAACAACTACTGCTGCACCAACGACTACAGCATCTCCAACAATTACTGCTGCACCAACAACTACTGCAGCTCCAACAACTACTGCCGCACCAACAACTACTGCAGCACCAACAACTACTGCTGCACTAACGACTACAGCATCTCCAACAACTACTGCTGCACCAACAACTACTTCAGCACCAACAACTACTGCTGCACCAACAACTACTGCAGCACCAACAACTACTGCTGCACCAACGACTACTGCTGCACCAACCACTACTGCAGCACGAACAACAACTGCAGCACCAACAACTACTGCAGCTCCTACAACTACTGCAGCTACTACAACAACTGCAGCACCAACAACTACTTCAGCACCAACAACTCCTGCTGCACCAACAACTACTGCAGCACCAACAACTACTGCAGCACCAACAACAACTACAGCACCAACGACTACTGCTGTACCAACGACTACTGCTGCACCAACGACTACTGCTGCACCAACAACTACTAATGCACCAACAACTACAGCAGCTCCACCAACAACTGCAACACCAACAACTACTGCAGCACCAACAACTATTGCTGCACCAACAACTACTGCAGCTCCAACAACTACTGCCGCACCAACAACTACTGCAGCACCAACAACTACTGCTGCACCAACGACTACTGCTGCACCAACGACTACTGCTGCACCAACAACTACTGCTGCACCAACAACTGCTGCTGCACCAACGACTACTGCTGCTCCAACGACTACTGCACAACCACCGACTACTGCTGCACCAACGACTACTGCTGCACCAACAACTACTGCAGCTCCAACGACTACTGCTGCACCAACGACTGCTGCTGCACCAACATCTACTGCTGCACCAACAACTGCTGCTGCACCAACGACTACTACTGCTCCAACGACTACTGCGGCTGCAACAACTACTGCAGCACCAACAACTACTTCAGCACCAACAACTACTGCTGCACCAACAACTACTGCATCACCAACAACTACTGCAGCACCAACAACTACTGAAGCACCAACGACTACTGCTGCACCAACAACTACTGCTGCACCAACGACTACTGCTGCACCAACAACTACTGCAGCTCCAACGACTACTGCTGTACCAACAACTACTGCAGCACCAACGACTACTGCTGCACCAACGACTACTGATGCACCAACAACTACTGCAGCACAAACAACTACTGCAGCACCAACAACTACTGCAGCACCAACGACTACTGCTGCACCAACAACTACTGCAGCACCAACAACTACTGCTGCACCAACGACTACTGCTGCACCAACAACTACTGCAGTTCCAACGACTACTGCTGCACCAACGACTACTGCTGCACCAACAACTACTGCAGCACCAACGACTACTGCTGCACCAACGACTACTGCTGCACCAACAACTACTGATGCACCAACAACTACAGCAGCTTCAACAACAACTGCTGCACCAACAACTACTGCAGCACCAACGACTACTGCAGCTCCAACAACAACTGCAGCTCCAACAACAACTACATCGGCTGCAACAACTACTGCAGCACCAACTACTACTACAGCACCAACAACTGCAACACCAACAACTACTGCAGCACCAACGACTACTGCTGCACCAACAACTACTGCTGCTCCTACAACTACTGCATCTACTACAACAACTGCAGCACCAACAACTACTTCAGCACCAACAACTACTGCTGCACCAACAACTACTGCAGCACCAACAACTACTGCAGCACCAACAACTACTGCAGCACCAACGACTACTGCTGCACCAACAACTACTGCAGCACCAACAACTACTGCTGCACCAACGACTACTGCTGTACCAATAACTACTGCAGCTCAAACGACTACTGCTGCACCAACAACTACTGCAGCACCAACAACTACTGCTGCACCAACGACTACTGCTGCACCAACAACTACTGCAGCTCCAACGACTACTGCTGCACCAACGACTACTGCTGCACCAACGAATACAGCTGCACCAATAACTACTGCAGCACCAACGACTACTGCAGCACCAACAACAACTGCTGCACCAACAACTACTGCAGCACCAACGACTACTGCTGCTCCAACGACTACTGCTGCACCTACAACTACTGCTGCACCAACAACTACAGCAGTTCCAACAACAACTGCTGAACCAACAACTACTGCAGCACCAACAACTACTGCTGCACCAACGACTACTGCTGCACCAACCACTACTGCTGCACCAACAACTACTGCAGCACCAACAACTACTGCAGCACCAACGACTACTGCAGCACCAACGACTACTGCTGCACCAACAACTACTGCAGCACCAACAACTACTGCTGCACCAACGACTACTGCTGCACCAACGACTACTGCAGCTCCAACAACTACTGATGCACCAACAACTACAGCAGCTCCAACAACAATTGCTGCACCAACAACTACTGCAGCACCAACGACTACTGCAGCTCCAACAACAACTGCTGCACCAACAACTACTGCAGCACCAACGACTACTGCAGCACCAACAACAACTGCTGCACCAACAACTACTGCAGCTCCAACAACTACTGCAGCACCAACAACAACTGCAGCAACAACGACTACTGCTGCACCAACAACTACTGCACCACCAACGACTACTGCTGCACCAACGACTACTGCTGCACCAACAACTACTGCAGCTCCAACGACTACTGCTGCACCAACGACTACTACTGCACCAACGACTACTGCTGCACCAACAACTACTGCAGCTCCAACGACTACTGCTGTACCTACAACTACTGCTGCACCAACAACTACAGCAGTTCCAACAACAACTGCTGAACCAACAACTACTGCAGCACCAACAACTACTGCTGCACCAACGACTACTGCTGCACCAACAACTACTGCAGCACCAACAACTACTGCAGCACCAACAATAACTGCAGCACCAACAACTACTGCAGCTCCTACAACTACTGCAGCTCCAACGACTACTGCTGCACCAACGACTACTGCTGCACCAACAACTACTGCAGCTCCAACGACTACTGCTGTACCTACAACTACTGCTGCACCAACAACTACAGCAGTTCCAACAACAACTGCTGAACCAACAACTACTGCAGCCCCAACAACTACTGCTGCACCAACGACTACTGCTGCACCAACAACTACTGCAGCACCAACAACTACTGCAGCACCAACAACTACTGCAGCACCAACAATAACTGCAGCACCAACAACTACTGCAGCTCCTACAACTACTGCAGCTCCTACAACAACTGCAGCACCAACTACTACTTCATCACCAACAACTACTGCAGCATCAACAACTACTGCTGCACCAACAACTACTGCAGCACCAAAACCTACCGCAGCACCAACAACTACTGCAGCACCAACGACTACTGCTGCACCAACAACTACGGCTGCACCAACAACTACTGCTGCACCAACAACTACAGCAGCTTCAACAACAACTGCTGCACCAACAACTACTGCAGCACCAACGACTACTGCAGCTCCAACAACAACTGCAGCTCCAACAACAACTACATCGGCTGCAACAACTACTGCAGCACCAACTACTACTACAGCACCAACAACTGCAACACCAACAACTACTGCAGCACCAACGACTACTGCTGCACCAACAACTACTGCTGCTCCTACAACTACTGCATCTACTACAACAACTGCAGCACCAACAACTACTTCAGCACCAACAACTACTGCTGCACCAACAACTACTGCAGCACCAACAACTACTGCAGCACCAACAACTACTGCAGCACCAACGACTACTGCTGCACCAACAACTACTGCAGCACCAACAACTACTGCTGCACCAACGACTACTGCTGTACCAATAACTACTGCAGCTCAAACGACTACTGCTGCACCAACAACTACTGCAGCACCAACAACTACTGCTGCACCAACGACTACTGCTGCACCAACAACTACTGCAGCTCCAACGACTACTGCTGCACCAACGACTACTGCTGCACCAACGAATACAGCTGCACCAATAACTACTGCAGCACCAACGACTACTGCAGCACCAACAACAACTGCTGCACCAACAACTACTGCAGCACCAACGACTACTGCTGCTCCAACGACTACTGCTGCACCTACAACTACTGCTGCACCAACAACTACAGCAGTTCCAACAACAACTGCTGAACCAACAACTACTGCAGCACCAACAACTACTGCTGCACCAACGACTACTGCTGCACCAACCACTACTGCTGCACCAACAACTACTGCAGCACCAACAACTACTGCAGCACCAACGACTACTGCAGCACCAACGACTACTGCTGCACCAACAACTACTGCAGCACCAACAACTACTGCTGCACCAACGACTACTGCTGCACCAACGACTACTGCAGCTCCAACAACTACTGATGCACCAACAACTACAGCAGCTCCAACAACAATTGCTGCACCAACAACTACTGCAGCACCAACGACTACTGCAGCTCCAACAACAACTGCTGCACCAACAACTACTGCAGCACCAACGACTACTGCAGCACCAACAACAACTGCTGCACCAACAACTACTGCAGCTCCAACAACTACTGCAGCACCAACAACAACTGCAGCAACAACGACTACTGCTGCACCAACAACTACTGCACCACCAACGACTACTGCTGCACCAACGACTACTGCTGCACCAACAACTACTGCAGCTCCAACGACTACTGCTGCACCAACGACTACTACTGCACCAACGACTACTGCTGCACCAACAACTACTGCAGCTCCAACGACTACTGCTGTACCTACAACTACTGCTGCACCAACAACTACAGCAGTTCCAACAACAACTGCTGAACCAACAACTACTGCAGCACCAACAACTACTGCTGCACCAACGACTACTGCTGCACCAACAACTACTGCAGCACCAACAACTACTGCAGCACCAACAACTACTGCAGCACCAACAATAACTGCAGCACCAACAACTACTGCAGCTCCTACAACTACTGCAGCTCCAACGACTACTGCTGCACCAACGACTACTGCTGCACCAACAACTACTGCAGCTCCAACGACTACTGCTGTACCTACAACTACTGCTGCACCAACAACTACAGCAGTTCCAACAACAACTGCTGAACCAACAACTACTGCAGCCCCAACAACTACTGCTGCACCAACGACTACTGCTGCACCAACAACTACTGCAGCACCAACAACTACTGCAGCACCAACAACTACTGCAGCACCAACAATAACTGCAGCACCAACAACTACTGCAGCTCCTACAACTACTGCAGCTCCTACAACAACTGCAGCACCAACTACTACTTCATCACCAACAACTACTGCAGCATCAACAACTACTGCTGCACCAACAACTACTGCAGCACCAAAACCTACCGCAGCACCAACAACTACTGCAGCACCAACGACTACTGCTGCACCAACAACTACGGCTGCACCAACAACTACTGCTGCACCAACAACTACTGCAGCTCCAACAAGTACTGCCGCACCAACAACTACTGCTGCACCAACGACTACTGCTGCACCAACAACTAGTGCTGCACCAACAGTTACTGCAGCTCCAACAACTACTGCTGCACCAACAACTACTTCAGCAGCACCAACGACTACTGCAGCACCAACAACTACTGCTGCACCAACCACTACTGCTACACCAACGACTACTGCTGCACCAACAACTACTGCATCACCAACAACTACTGCAGCACCAACAACTACTGCAGCACCAACAACTACTGCAGCTCCTACAACTACTGCAGCTCCTACAACAACTGCAGCACCAACAACTACTTCAGCACCAACAACTACTGCAGCACCAACAACTAATGATGAACCAACAACTACTGCAGCACCAACAACTACTGCAGCACCAACGACTACTGCTACACCAACAACTACTGCAGCTCCAACTACTACTGCTGCACCAACGACTACTGCTGCACCAACAACTACTGCTGTTCCAACTATTACAGCTGCTCCAACGACTACTGCGGCAGCAACAACTACTACAGCTACAACTACTACTCCTGCACCAACGACTACTGCAGCACCAACAACTACTGCTGCACCAACAACTACTGCAGCTCCAACGACTACTGCTGCACCTACAACTACTGCTGCACCAACAACTACTGCAGCTCCAACGACTACTGCTGCACCTACAACTACTGCTGCACCAACAATTACAGCAGTTCCAACAACAATTGCTGAACCAACAACCACTGCAGCACCAACAACTACTGCAGCACCAACAACTACTGCAGCACCAACGACTACTGCAGCTCCAACGACTACTGCTGCATCAACGACTAGTGCTGCACCAACGACTACTGCTGCATCAACAACTACTGCTGCACCAACGACTACTGCGGCAGCAACAACTACTGCAGCTCCAACTACTACTGCTGCACGAACGACTACTGCTGCACCAACAACTACTGCTGTTCCAACTACTACAGCTGCTCCAACGACTACTGCGGCAGCAACAACTACTGTTGCACCAACAACTACTGCAGCTTCAACAACTACTGCTGCAGCAACAACTACTGCAGCACCAACGACTACTGCTGCACCAACAACTACAGCAGCTCCAACAACAACTGCTGCACCAACAACTACTGCAGCACCAACGACTACTGCTGCACCAACAACTACTGCAGCTCCAACTACTACTGCTGCACCAACGACTACTGCTGCACCAACAACTACTGCTGTTCCAACTACTACAGCTGCTCCAACGACTACTGCGGCAGCAACAACTACTACAGCTACAACTACTACTGCTGCGCCAACGACTACTGCAGCACCAACAACTACTGCTGCACCAACACCTACTGCAGCACCAACAACAACTGCAGCACCAACAACTACTGCTGCACCAACAACTACTGCAGCTCCAACGACTACTGCTGCACCTACAACTACTGCTGCACCAACAACTACTGCTGCACCAACAACTACTGCAGCTCCAACGACTACTGCTGCACCTACAACTACTGCTGCACCAACAACTACAGCAGTTCCAACAACAATTGCTGAACCAACAACCACTGCAGCACCAACAACTACTGCAGCACCAACAACTACTGCAGCACCAACGACTACTGCAGCTCCAACGACTACTGCTGCATCAACGACTAGTGCTGCACTAACGACTACTGCTGCACCAACAACTACTGCTGCACCAACGACTACTGCGGCAGCAACAACTACTGCAGCTCCAACTACTACTGCTGCACGAACGACTACTGCTGCACCAACAACTACTGCTGTTCCAACTACTACAGCTGCTCCAACGACTACTGCGGCAGCAACAACTACTGTTGCACCAACAACTACTGCAGCTTCAACAACTACTGCTGCAGCAACAACTACTGCAGCACCAACGACTACTGCTGCACCAACAACTACAGCAGCTCCAACAACAACTGCTGCACCAACAACTACTGCAGCACCAACGACTACTGCTGCACCAACAACTACTGCAGCTCCAACTACTACTGCTGCACCAACGACTACTGCTGCACCAACAACTACTGCTGTTCCAACTACTACAGCTGCTCCAACGACTACTGCGGCAGCAACAACTACTACAGCTACAACTACTACTGCTGCGCCAACGACTACTGCAGCACCAACAACTACTGCTGCACCAACACCTACTGCAGCACCAACAACAACTGTAGCACCAACAACAACTGCAGCACCAACAACAACTGCTGCACCAACAACTACTGCAGCTCCAACGACTACTGCTGCACCAACAACTACTGCAGCTCCAACAACTACTGCTGCACCAACAACTACTGCATCACCAACGACTACTGCTGCACCAACAACTACAGCAGCTCCAACAACAACTGCTGCACCAACAACTACTGCAGCACCAACGACTACTGCAGCACCAACAACTACTGCTGCACCAACAACTACTGCAGCTCCAACGACTACTGCTGCACCTACAACTACTGTTGCACCAACAACTACTGCTGCACCAACAACTACTGCAGCTCCAACGACTACTGCTGCACCTACAACTACTGCTGCTCCAACAACTACAGCAGTTCCAACAACAATTGCTGAACCAACAACTACTGCAGCACCAACAACAACTACTGCAGCACCAACAACTACTGCAGCACCAACGACTACTGCAGCTCCAACGACTACTGCTGCACCAACGACTAGTGCTGCACCAACGACTACTGTTGCACCAACAACTACTGCTGCACCAACGACTACTGCGGCAGCAACAACTACTGCAGCTCCAACTACTACTGCTGCACGAACGACTACTGCTGCACCAACAACTACTGCTGTTCCAACTACTACAGCTGCTCCAACGACTACTGCGGCAGCAACAACTACTGTTGCACCAACAACTACTGCAGCTTCAACAACTACTGCTGCACCAACAACTACTGCAGCACCAACGACTACTGCTGCACCAACAACTACAGCAGCTCCAACAACAACTGCTGCACCAACAACTATTGCAGCAACAACGGCTACTGCAGCACCAACAACTACTGCAGCTCCAACGACTACTGCTGCACCTACAACTACTGCTGCACCAACAACTACAGCAGTTCCAACAACAACTGCTGAACCAACAACTACTGCAGCACCAACAACTACTGTTGCACCAACGACTACTGCTGCACCAACAACTACTGCAGCACCAACAACTACTGCAGCACCATCAACAACTGCATCACCAACAACTACTGCAGCTCCTACAGCTACTGCAGCTCCTACAACAACTGCAGCACCAACGACTACTGCTGCACCAACAACTACTGCTGCACCAACAACTACTGCAGCTCCAACAACTACTGCCGCACCAACAACTACTGCAGCTCCTACAACTCCTGCACCTCCTACAACAACTACATCACCAACAACTACTTCAGCACAAACAACTACTGTAGCACCAACAACTACTGCTGCACCAACAACTACTGCAGCACCAACAACTACTACAGCACCAACAACTACTGCAACACCAACAACTACTGCAGCACCAACGACTACTGCTGCCCCAACAACTACTGCTGCACCAACAACTACTGCAGCTCTAACAACTACTGCCGCACCAACAACTACTGCCGCACCGACACCTACTGCAGCACCAACAACTACTGCTGCACCAACGACTACAGCATCTCCAACAACTACTGCAGCGCCAACGACTACTGCAGCACCAACAACTACTGCTGTTCCAACTACTACTGCTGCACCATCATCTACTGCTGCACCAACAACTACTGCAGCTCCAACGCCTACTGCTGCACCAACAACTACTGGAGCTGCAACAACTACTGCTGCACCAACAACTACTGCAGCACCAACGACTACTGCTGCACCAACAACTACAGCAGCTCCAACAACAACTGCTGCACCAACAACTACTGCAGCACCAACGACTACTGCAGCGCCAACAACTACTGCTGCACCAACAACTACTGCTGCACCAACAACTACTGCAGCACCAACGACTACTGCTGCACCAACAACTACAGCAGCTCCAACAACAACTGCTGCACCAACAACTACTGCAGCACCAACGACTACTGCAGCGCCAACAACTACTGCTGCACCAACAACTACTGCAGCTCCAACGACTACTGCTGCACCTACACCTACTGCTGCACCAACAACTACAGCAGTTCCAACAACAACTGCTGAACCAACAACTACTGCAGCACCAGCAACTACTGCTGCACCAACAACTACTGCAGCACCAACAACTACTGCAGCACCAACAACTACTGCAGCACCAACAACAACTGCAGCACCAACAACTACTGCAGCTCCTACAACTACTGCAGCTCCTACAACAACTGCAGCACCAACAACTACTTCAGCACCAACAACTACTGCAGCATCAACAACTACTACTGTACCAACAACTACTGCAGCACCAACAACTACTGCAGCACCAACGACTACTGCTGCTCCAACAACTACTGCTGCACCAACAACTACTGCTGCACCAACAACTACTGCTGCACCAACAGTTACTGCAGCTCCAACAAGTACTGCCGCACCAACAACTACTGCAGCACCAACAACTACTGCAGCACCAACAACTACTGCTGCACCAACGACTACTGCTGCACCAACAACTAGTGCTGCACCAACAGTTACTGCAGCTCCAACAACTACTGCCGCACCAACAACTACTGCTGCACCAACCACCACTACTGCTGCACCAACCACAACAGCTGCTCCTACAACTACTGCTGCACCAACCACAACTACAGCTCTTACAACTACTGCAGCTCCAACAACAACTGCTGCACCAACCACAACAGGAGCAGGAGCTCCTACCACTACTGCTGCACCAACCACAACTGCTGCTCCTATTTTGGCATGTGGTATGTATATATAACTTTGAAATCTATAGTTCTTTTTTTCATTTAATCTTTACAAAGATGACCCTTAAATCTTTATTTTATGAAATATTTCACAAGAGCTTTTTATGAAATACTGTTGAAAGCAGGGATATCACTGCAACTGCAGCACCAACAACTACTTCAGCACCAACAACTACTGCAGCATCAACAACTACTACTGTACCAACAACTACTGCAGCACCAACAACTACTGCAGCACCAACGACTACTGCAGCACCAACGACTACTGCTGCTCCAACAACTACTGCTGCACCAACAACTACTGCTGCACCAACAACTACTGCTGCACCAACAACTACTGCAGCTCCAACAAGTACTGCCGCACCAACAACTACTGCAGCACCAACAACTACTGCAGCACCAACAACTACTGCTGCACCAACGACTACTGCTGCACCAACTACTAGTGCTGCACCAACAGTTACTGCAGCTCCAACAACTACTGCCGCACCAACAACTACTGCAGCAGCACCAACGACTACTGCAGCACCAACAACTGCTGCTGCACCAACCACTACTGCTGCACCAACCACCACTACTGCTGCACCAACCACAACAGCTGCTCCTATAACTACTGCTGCACCAACCACAACTACTGCTGCACCAACCACAACAGCTGCTCCTATAACTACTGCTGCACCAACCACAACTACTGCAGCTCCAACAACAACTGCTGCACCAACCACAACAGGAGCTCCTACCACTACTGCTGCACCAACCACAACTGCTGCTCCTATTTTGGCATGTGGTATGTATATATAACTTTGAAATCTATAGTTCTTTTTTTCATTTAATCTTTACAAAGATGACCCTTAAATCTTTATTTTATGAAATATTTCACAAGAGCTTTTTATGAAATACTGTTGAAAGCATGGATATCACTGTCACTGTAAAATATGTTACACATTGTCATCTCGATTTTATTTTTATTTTCAGGGTCCGATTTCCCGTATGGTACCTCTTATTCTGATGCTTCCATTCCCTTCCAGTCGGATAGAGACTTTTGCTTTGATCCCAACCCTTCCCTGGGATATGACCTCCCTTTTAGAGGCCAGAAGTTTTCTCAATACTACGTAATAATAAAACTTGAATTTACTATCATGATCATTACCATCATTTCAGTGAGCTATATTTTGAGCACTGTGCGTCTGTCAACTACTACATGCATCGTCTCTCACCAACAATTGTGAAAAATTTACACTACCTGGCAAATTTCAACTTCATTGTATGAACACTTTTACTTCGGGGCCAATATATGTCACCAACAATTTCTTTGTAAGAAACCTATACTACATGGCAAATTTCACCAACAGTTTCATTGTACGTAAACCTATACTACCGACCCAATTTCATTTTTAGCTCCACTGGCTGAAAGCAAGTCGAGCTTATGTCAAGGCAAATTGTCCGTCGTACGTGCTTGCATGCGTAAACGTTATGCTTCAAACGACTTCTCCCTAACCACTTGGCCAATTAGGATGAACTTTCATAGAAAGCATCCTCTCAATATCCTTCAATTTTTTAGTTTCCATGGCAACCAGAAAGAAAAAATAGTGTAAACTTAAAAAGTCTTATTCCTTAGGTGACTCTTTATCTCAGGTTCCTTCAAGCCAAGTCGATTGGTCAAAAAACATGGCCGCCAGGGGCGGGGCTATTTTGCCTTATAAAGCTATAGTGAAAACTTAAAAAATCTTCTCCTCCGAAAGTGTCAGATCGATTTTCAAATAGTTTTGTAGAAATGTTCATAGGGTGACCTTCTATCAGATTCCTTCAAGCCATGTTGATTGGCCGAAAACTATGGCCGCCAGGGGTAGGGCTATTTTGCCTTATATGGCTATAGTGAAAACTTAAAAATCTTTTTCTCCGAAAGTGTCGGGCCGATTTTCAAATCATTTTGTAGAAATGTTCCTTGGGTGACCCTCTGTCAGATTCCTTCAAGCCATGTTGATTGGTAAAAAAACATGGACATCAGGGGCTGTTTGCAGATTTAATTGTTGCCTAATGGCCGTGGAGCGATACTTGCTCTCTTGGGTCTCTTGTTAGTAAACCTATATACTTTTTTACCAACAATTTTATTGTACGTAAACCTATACCACTGACCCAATTTCAAAAAGAGCAATTTCTCTTTTCAGATCAACCTGTATGTCTTCTGTCTTATCTGTAGATGTATAAGTTAACGCAAGCTTCTGAGAACCTTGTATAAGTAATATGTGAACCGTGTACAGATCTTTATCAGACTGTACGTATGTACAAGCTTATCTGGATCTACACTGTTAACAAAACAAACTTGCAACTTTTTCACACGAACAGGCTCGCATTTAAACAGCATTACATTTTGCCAACAATGTAAACCAGGATGAACTTGCAGTTTTGTGAAGTCTTATCTTGGTCTATATTGCTCTCTAGCTGTTTGTTTAAAAAAAGTTTGTAGGGATTTGGAACCAGGCCCCGCTTGTGGTCAAACAGGTGAAGCGCCCTAAGACATGGCACATTTCTTAACTTAGTTTGTTTTACCCATTGATAATTAAAACGCGAACTGTGACATAATTGAAATAATTCTAAATATGTGTAAATACACAATTAAATATTATGCTTTGCAATGGTGACTCGGCAAGACAAACTTAAAAATCTAAGTTGCAAATATGTCCCAAAGTACAATTTCACAATCATTTAAAAATAGTCTCCTCCTAAACTACTAGCAGATTCCATAAAGTATTTAAATGAAAGCTAAGATCACATTTATAAATGAGTATCGATGCCGCGTTCTAACTAGCTAAAACCAGTTGATTGTGTGATGATGTACACTTTAAAGATCGCTTCATTGCTGTCTGTCCCAGGCGTCAGGCTTCCATTGATGGGTGATCTAAATACTAAATATTGACAATTGACGTACTTGTATCTTCAAACAGTCTGGTTCATCCTTGTCTCCAAATATGTTGCAGTTTTGCTTTCACATATATTATCATCAGCATCATTATCAGACATATAATTTCATAGTTATTTTCATCAATTTGTAATCTTTTCCCCCCAGATTTGTGAAAACGGACTTCTTTGCTTTGGGCAGCAATATACTACCTATACCCCTCCTTCGAATGGCGATACTATTGACACCTCTGCCTACTGTCTGGCACCATACTTTAATGATCTGAAACATAATAAAACACATGGTATATACTACCGGGCCGTTGATGCGACTGTCGACAGCGACAACCCAATCCTGACTACCGCAAAAACAGTGGTACAGAATAGAACTCAGGAAAACATCACACCTTTGTATGTCATAATAGTAACCTGGAATAAAATTGCCCATCAGGATGGTCTGACGAATCAGGTAAGTTGATCCATTCAGCGTCCTTACATGAGAGTTGAGTCACATCACCCGATGGGTTATAGTCAGTTTGTAACTTAGTCAACTCGTTAGCTCTATATTTCGGTTAGTTTGTAACCTTATGTTACGAAATTATGTTGACTAGGTTACGAAAGGACTGATCCCTGATGTATAAAGATAAATAATATGCAGAGCTCTAGATAAGGGGCATTTTTCATGTTCCAAAGTCCTTATTTGACATTCAAACTCTATGCTGTGGGTACTCAAAAGAATCGTCTCAGTGATACCATTCTTTTGAGCAACCATAACATAGGATTTGGTTGAGTAATAAGAGAAATAGTGTGGGGAAAAGACCTGTTCACTCCCTCTTATCTGGTCCTCTGAATTATATGTATGATCAAAGTACCTGCTTGTAGGCTATTATCATAGTGTGGTCCTTCTCCAGAATGCTTGAATAACCAGATGACAAAACAGAAATACCTGATCTGACTGTACTGAGGCACAGACTGATCTACATCTATTCCGGTTGCTCGAAAACCTCACGGTCGGGTATCATGGGATGTGTCCCAATTGCAATTATGTTCAAATTTCCTATCTGGGTGTATACCGATGTTCCCGATTACACCGAATGCTCGAACAGTGCTAGTCAAAGGCTGTAATTTGATTGATTTATTTGGCAATGAGGGCTAATAATCAATCGTCTACCCGTAGGTTATTCTTCCACCAGTGCATGCAGTCTATGTAGGAAGGAAGACAGTGGCTTTGGAAGAATGTTTTTGTGGAGTACAGATGTGAGAAATCCAGGAAACACCGTCCCTTGAACTAATGGTCCCGATGTTACTGAAAATATGTTGAAAGCAGCGTTTAACTTTGACAAACCTACAAATAAACTAGATTTTAGATTTTATTTAAATCGGACCAAAATGCTTCGTCGTTTGTATATACCAACAACTGCAACTGCAGTGAAGTTTAGGTCTGGTTTTTACTGAGATTACTACATTTTATAAATAGATGTTTTCAAAGCATACAACTCCAATGCGCCAATATGGCAAAATGTTAATCTATACAAACGTTTGAATTTCAGACTGCCACGTTCCAAGTGGTTTATATAACCGATGGCAAAAAAAGTTATGCTTTTTACTACTACATAGAAGACGGAATGAATATAATCACTGGGTCAGTTTTCATCGGATCCCTGATTGACACTTCTGCCATTGGGCTTACAAATAATGAGGACAACACCTACCTCCAACAAGCAGACGAGTTACAATTATTCAGTGGTAATATTTTATTCCCTGTTCACTAGTTGCAAGTTTGAAACCCTGTCTTACTAACTTTTTTTTAGACGATATAGTTTAAGCTTGAGTTATTTTACATTGATTATTAAACAAGCTTTCAGTCTATATCAATCACCTGGATTCATGACCAGTTCCTGCGCCATTTTTGTGGAAAAGTCCCAGAAGCAGAATGCCCTCATAATGTGATTCAAACTCGGTACCTTTGGTATGAGAGGCCATTTCTCTACCAGTTCCCAGTTGTCTTCATATCAAGACGATTTACAAAATCATTCTGACTAGTGTCTTTTGTTTTTCACCATTGAGATGAAAAAGTATGTGGGAATGTAGCCAGGTACCTGCAAGAAGCCGTGGCAAAACATGGATAGATGAACAGATTCGGCAGAGCTCTAGATAAGGAGGGTTTTTCATGCTCTAAAATCCTTATTGGACATCCAAAACCTATGTTGTGGGTACTCAAAAGAATTGTCTCAGTGAGACAATTCCTCTGAGTACCCACAACATAGGATTTGGTTGAGTTATAAGAGGGATATTGTTGGGAAAAGACCTGTTCACTCCCTCTTATCTAGACCTCTGAGATCGTCATGCTACATGTATAGCCAAAGATTCAAACAATCAAACAATTAATCTGTTCACAAAACTAAGTTTGTTTTGTATTTTTGTCATGCAGCTAAGCTCACTGCTCTTATGTTAACCCTTTTCCACTTACATACATATTTAGATGCATTCTGTAGCAGGCAAACTTTTATAATGTTTAATAATAACTGGTTCTCTATTTTCAGATTGTAAGGGACTTTACATGTATAACGACAATGCTGCCCAAGTTCAAACAATAGATCCTAACGCTGTTTGTAGGTTATGGGTCAAATCAGAGGAAAGCAGTCTTGAATCGATTACCAGCAACTTTAATCAACTTCCAAATTGTCCTTGCAATATTGGTAGTACGGACTTTGATAAAACATTTAATACCATCAAAGATGGTTTAAACAGAACATTAATAGCAAGTTTGCAACTTATACCTAACGGTACTGCTTCGGTGGTGAGTATTTAACACATTCCCTCATATATACGCTTTCTGACGCCTCTGCAGCAGATGGCTTTTTGAAACATGGCGACAAAAGAAGAAATTGCTCAGAACGAGCAATTTCTCCTTTTGTCACCATGTTTTCAAGTTTATTCAATAAGTATGTCTTCATTTAGGGAGATTTTCCATATTATTGTTGAGATGTTTTCAATGTCGTCTGCTGCAGATTTGTTGTATTTGGAAAAGGGTTAAAAACATTTGAGCTTAGTTACTATACAGATAAGTAACAATGACAAGAAAGCCAACTGCATAGTATTTGCTTTTTTGCATAATCAGAACTGGTTCTGCAATGTTTGCTTCGAAGACAAAGCTTGTAATCTTTATATGTAGCAGAGACGACTTTGAAAACATCTTGTTCAAAATATGAATACTATCTGTAAGTGTAGGTATAATTATTGACTAAAGTTTAAAATAGAGTGGCAAAAGATGAAATTGCTCGTTTGAGCAATTTTCTCCTTTCGTCACAATGTTTTCAAAAGTAATCTGCTGCTGATGCGTCAGAAAGCATCTACAATTGGGAAACGGTTAAAAACATATCAGAAATATAGTGTATGTTTATATAAGATAGTGTGGATGTTCAAACCGATTGTTTTCTATTCGTGTACACAACTACTAATAGGTGGGTTCTCCTAGAGTGCACCTCTAATTTTGACATGTTAATGATGGCATTGCCGCGCCCCTATCAAACTGTTATAACCCTTTCCAATATACAAGGAATCAGATGCAGATGGCATTGAATACATCTGGGCATTAATGCGTAAAATCTTTATAAATGAAAGTATTAAGTTGAAATCATTGTGGCAAAACGATAAACTGACTACGGTATTAGATACAAGTATGTTGGAAACCGCCATGACCAAAATCTGACTATTCAAGTATATTAATTGATACTTAAAACTATTTATGTAATAGCCTCTGGTTTCTTGTGATGTGTACCATACATGAAACTTGTGATGAAACACCAGACGTGTGTCCCTATTAGTTCCAGTCCTATATGCCTTTAAGTATAATACTAATACAGAAAGATCCCATTTAATTGTCTTACTGTTTACCTGATATTATATTTCAATGGCCGTCTACTTTGGAACCTTCGGAGTAAAAATAGATGAGCGGTGATCTCAAAAACCAACATTAAGGCATTTGTGACCAGTGTTGATCTAGATCAACAAATGCATCTTCATAGTCTGATCTAGTTCTGTAATGTTTTCCAATTAGTCATAGAAGATTTCAAAAGACTTCTGCTAGGCATTATTTGTTTAGATTCCTTAGCATGTGTATTTGGTTTTTGCAGAGCGGCCACTCATGTGTAAATAATATAAATGTAATATTACCTTTTCCAGATGCAAACATTCGGCTGCAGACGACTTTGAAAAGGTTTACACATCAATATGATAAGTTTCTAAATGAAAGTATATTTATTGAATTTATTTGAGTTGAAAACATTGTGACAAAAGGAGAAATCGCTCATTATGAGTAATTTCTCATTTTGCCACAATGTTTTCAAAAGTCGTCTGCTGCAGAGGCGCTAGAAAGCGTCTATAATTATGTTGGAATGGGATACTGTATCTGTAAAATTGGAAGTATAACTCTGTTATTATGTTGTAAACATTGTAGGCAAAGGATCAATTTTAGGAATATATACTTTTCCATCAATACTTTGGTTACCACAGTTGTCTTAATTCATATATTTTCAGACATGTGGATATGCTGCCACAGGCTCTTTCATACCAACGGGTCTGAATGCTGGAAGCTACGTGTCTTACAACCCAACACTGTATTCGGAGTTGTACAGGGATAATGATTTGAAATACCACGACATCTGCTGTGTTGATACAGATTTATGTACTCATTTCCACACTGTACGTCCAACAAAAAATTGCTCAGACCAGTCGAATTTACATCTCGGTAAATATAACTTCAGTATCCGAGTCTATAAATTATGCCCAGTATAGACTTTTTTTTCTTTTTCTTCTTGTATTCACCTTGGAAAATATTCCTTTCACCATGTATTAACCTTTGCTAATATAATTTTTAACTTTGCATTCATCGGGTAAATATGACTTTTATTCTGCATTCTTCTTGGAGAATATGGCCTTTACCATATATTCACTTGGTTAATATGACTTTTACCCAGTTTTCAACCTATTAAACACGATTTTTATTTGCATTCACCTTGTAAGAATTACATTTTCTGCATATTTTCCTGATATGACATTTCTGCATATTTTCCTGATAAATATGACATTTTCTGCATATTTTCCTGGTAAAGATGATATTTACTAAGTTTGACTAAGGTCACATAATTTACCTTGAAAATCATTGTCTATACTGAAGTTATGCTTCCATTTTTAGCTCACAAAAGCACGAAGTGCTAAATGCGAGTTATTGTGATCGCCTTTTGTCCGGCGTCCGTTGTCCGTCGTGCGGCAACATCTTCTCCTCTGTAACCAGTGGGTTAATTGATTTGAAACTTCACAGAAAGCATCCTCTCAATAACCTGACCAGAAATCCTTTACATTTTTGGGTTTCCATGCTTAATTCTGGTTTCCATGGCAACCAAATGAAAAAAGTGTTAAAATTCTTCTTCTCCCAAACTGGTTGGCCGATTTTCAAATAATTTTGTAGAAATGGTCCTTTGGTGACCGTCTATCAGATTCATTCAAGCCATGTTGATTTTTCAAAAAACATGGCCCCCAGGGGGTGGGTCTTTTTTCATTATATGGCTATAGTTGAAATTTAAAAGAAAAACTCCTAAAATGTAAATCCGATTTTCAAATAATTTTGTAGAAATTGGGTGACTCTCTATCAGATTCCTTCAAGCCATGTTGATTTGTCAAAAAACATGGCCCCAAGGGGGTGGGTATTTGTTTCATTATATGGCTATAGTTGAAATTTAAAAGAAAAACTTCGAAAATGTAAATCCGATTTTCAAATAATTTTGTAGAAATTGGGTAACCCTCTATCAGATTCCTACAAGCCATGTTGATTTGTCAAACAAACATGGCCCCCAGGGGGTTGGTCTTTTTTCATTATATGGCTATAGTTGAAATTTAAAAAAATCTCCGAAAGTGTAAATCTGATTTTCAAATAATTTTGTAGAAATTGGGTGACTCTCTATCAGATTCCTTCAAGCCATGTTGATTTGTCAAAAAACATGGCCCCAAGGGGGTGAGGCTTGTTTGCCTTATATGGCTATAGTGGAAACTTAAAAAATCTTCTCCTCCGAAAGAGTAAAGCAGAATTTCAAATAATTGTGTAGAAATGTTCCCTGGGTGACCCTCTATCAGATTCCTTCTAGCCATGTTGATTGGTCAAAAACGTGGCCGCCAGGGGGTGAGGCTTATTTGCCTTATATGGCTATAGTGGAAACTTAAAAAAAACTATAATCCAAAAGTGTAAGGCCGATTTCCAAGTAATTTTGTAGACATGTTCCTCGGGTGACCTTCTATCAGATTCCTACAAGCCAGGTTGATTGATAACAAAAACATGGCCACCACGGGACGGGGCTTTTTGCCTTATATGGCTATAGTGAAAACTTTAAAAATCTTATCCTCCGAAAGTGTTTGGCAGGTTTTCAAAGAAATTTGTAGAAATGTACCTTGGCTGACCTGACCCTCTATCAGATTCCTTCAAGCCATGTTGATTGGTCAAAAACATTGCCACCACGGGGCTTGGTTGTTTTGCCTTATATGCATATAGCTGAGACTTTAAAACAAAGTTATTCCAGCGCCATCATGGCCCTCTTGTTCTATTTCTTTCTAGGGATATTTTCAATGCAAGTTTTAATGATTTGAATCACTCACAACAATAAGCGTTCTTCAACAAATCCTGTTAAAAAACGTTATTATATTGTAATTGTAATGTAAAGAAATGACGAGCAATAATGGATACTGACTGAAGAGAGGTTATACGTTTCACACTTGCGAATTTATTTTTTAACAGATTGGCAGCAGTCAAATTTTAAAATACAAAACAAGCAGTTTCTACTTTTGTCACAAAGTTTTCAAATCCATTAAATTATTATATCACTATTTATGGATATTGTCCATGTTTTGGCTTAGCTGTTTTCAAATCCATCTTTTGCAAATTTGATCTATATGGGAATGGGTTAAAAGATTTAATAAAATGTCTACTTCAGCTTTTGCGTTTGGAGACCCACATATTACAACTATTGATGGAAAGCAGTACACATTCAACGGTCATGGGGAATACGTCCTCCTCAGAAGTTCTGACACTAACCTACCTCTCGAGATACAGTGTCGAACAGACAGAGCTATCAATTCAGACGGAAACGCTACCGATGCAACAATTTTTACAGGATTTGTCGTGTCTACAAGTGGATCTTGGCTGCAGGCTCTGTTGAACAACGATGGAGTTACACTTCAGATTTCAGCAGGCGAATCTCAGGCATCAGCTAGCTATTTCACACAAGATTTCATCACAAATAAGCTGGATGTGCAGCGATCCTATCTGACCATGAAAAGGGAAGGGGGCATTCTTGTTGCATCATTTCCATCCATTGGTAGGTTTTCTCTTTTTCGTTTTCTGATTCCTGAAAGAAGTAGGCATTCACTTACCTCTACATCTACATGGTATGACACCTGAGCCGTCCCGCGACGGCCGTGAGAAAACCAACATTATGTACTCGGTGTGATGTATTGACCCCGATCAGTCTGCGTAGGCTGATCCAGTCCGAAACATTCCGTATCAGGGGTATAGAGGTATAAACAGAAAATCCACAGGAGGCAAAAGGTGTATGTCTGGGTTAGCCTGTGCGGCATGCATAGGCTGATCCGGATCGATACTTTACGCAGACACCACAATTTTGGTGTTCTTCCTGGAGCAATCGGACTGTCTAGACTATAACACAGGTGACCGTCATGGTCAAGAGAAGATAAGAGGATAGGTTTTTAGAAAAGTGGCATAGTTAACCCTTTCCCACGTACAACCAATCTTCAGCAGACATCTTTGAAATCATATAGGCAAAACAAGAGAAAATCTCATTTAAATGAAATAACAACTATTGAATAGGAGTTGAAAACATTGTAACGAAAGAAGAAATTTCTCCTTTTTTGTCACAATGTTTTCAAGGGTCGTCTGATAAGGATGGGTTGAAACAATTTGTTTTTTGAAAACATAGTGACAAAAGAAGAAATTGCTCAAAACGAGCAACTTCTCCTTTCTCCACAATGTTTTCCACCTTTAGTCATAGGTTATCATAGAGATTTTCCATTTTTAGCTCACCTGAGCTTTGCTCAAGGTGAGTTATTGTGATCGCCTTTTGTCCGGCGTCCGTCGTGCGTCGTCCATCGTGCGTCAACTTCTTCTCCTCAGTAACCAGTGGGTCAATTGGGATGAAACTTCACAGAAAGCATCCTCTTAATGACCTCACCAGAATTCCTTCAAATTTTTGGGATCCATGCAGAATTCTGGTTTCCATGGCAACGAAATAAAAAAAACTTCAAAATTCTTCTTCTCTCAAACTGGTTGGCAGATTTTCAAATAATTTTGTAGAAATGTTCCTTGGATGACCCTCTATCAGATTCCAGTGTCAGGCCGATTTTCAAATAATTTTGTAGAAATGTTCCTTAAGTGACCCACTATCAGATTCCTTCAAGCCATGTTGATTGGTAGAAAAACATGGCCGCCAGTGGGCGGGGCTATTTTGACTTATATGGTTTCCATGGCAACGAAATGAAAAAAACTTCAAAATTCTTCTTCTCTCAAACTGGTTGGCAGATTTTCAAATAATTTTGTAGAAATGTTCCTTGGATGACCCTCTATCAGATTCCAGTGTCAGGCCGATTTTCAAATAATTTTGTAGAAATGTTCCTTAAGTGACCCACTATCAGATTCCTTCAAGCCATGTTGATTGGTAGAAAAACATGGCCGCCAGTGGGCAGGGCTATTTTGACTTATATGGTTTCCATGGCAACGAAATGAAAAAAACTTCAAAATTCTTCTTCTCTCAAACTGGTTGGCAGATTTTCAAATAATTTTGTAGAAATGTTCCTTGTATGACCTCTATCAGATTCCATTGTCAGGCCGATTTTCAAATAATTTTGTAGAAATGTTCCTTAAGTGACCCACTATCAAATTCCTTCAAGCCAAGTTGATTGGTCAGAAACTATGGCCGCCAGGGGGCGGGGCTTATATGGCTAAAGTGAAAAAAAAATCAGGTGAGCGATCCAGGGCCATCATGGCCCTCTTGTTTGACAAAATATGTTCAAAGTCGTATGAGGGAGAGAACTTAAGAGGAAGAAACAAAGTTTTTCCCAGCCATGTTTTCAAAGTAAACGAATCCAATATTTCAAGATGCAGCAGGTTTAAGTTACAGGTCACAATACACCAAATAAATTCCTTCTTTGTTCTATGTAAATCAACCAGCTCATTTGTCTCACTTTCTAAGCATTTCCCAGATAAAACACCATATATATATCATTGAAAAGAGACTACCACAATCAAGCTAAGCTAAAACTGGGTTTCCACATCCTCTACTTTCACTTTCACACAAGGTCAAATACCTAAAATGATCAAATCAAACATTTCCAGTGCATCCTATACATATTTACAAAGATTTAAAACCCATTGTCACATATCCAATATGCAATATGCAGTCTGGGCCAGATGTACAACCATTGCTAGGCAAACAAAGTTTGTTTAGGAACTACAGCCTGACCCACGAATGTATTTAGCGTAATTTTACATACAATGAAACAAGGACAAGGTTAAACACTTTTGTTTTGTATTTCTAACTGGCGCACTTAATCACATATCGAATACATTTCTATTTTCAGCGTTTTCTTTCAATGTAACTGTTGGGAAGAAATTATTACAATTTGGAATTGCCATAGATGATAGATTAAAAACGAAAACCCAGGGACTGCTGGGAAATTTTAACGGTGATCCAGCCGATGATTTCATCCCACGAACTGGGTCTACACTGGCTGCCAGTAGCAGTGAGAGTACCATTTTCACCAATTTCGGACAGACATGTATGTATAAGTTCTCAAAATTGCTCAAAAGATGGCCTATTTACGCAAACCAATCTTGAAATTGATTGTATTCTATCTCACTGCTGCCTTCACTGGTTGTTGCCCCTACATAGAAGAGCCAATGAAAGGAGCTGCAGGAAAACCAGCCTTTGGACAGTTAGGATCAGATCAGCCAGGATATCAGCCTATTCTTATCTGATTTTAAACTAGATCCAAGTTTTTAAGAATCTTCTGAAAATCGATCATGTAGCATTGATGCAAAGACAGATAATTTTCTACACAATGTTTATAAATCAGTGGTGCATAAGGAGCAGAAGAAGAAGAAGTTGTGCACCACTGGTTTAAGTCCCATTTAATGCAATTTTGTATAAACCTCCACATTTTTACGGCCAAAATCATGCAGAGTGTCATACAAGATGACAGATTAACATTCCGTATTTGACTACGGTACAAAATATGGTACCAAATATCATAATGGGATGTCAATGAAATATCATGTGATGTCATTGAAATATGATTTCATGTCACTCAAAATGCAGTAGTTGGACTATCTTCACACGCCATTCATGAATTTATTCAATGTGTAGATTGTGTTATTTGATATTTAAAATATGGAAATTTGTATTATTTGTCTAAAAGGTTATACATGTACTAGGTTTACACTGGGACCACTAATATTAAGTATTAGTTGTCCCAGGTTTACATGACAATTGTGCTGATATAGTTTGTACAAAGTATTTTCGAATTGAAACCTAACTCGACCCCTCGGTCACGAGAGATAAAAAGTTTCCCAAAATCTTTGTCAACCGACTAAATGCTACTGCATCATAATATTCACTGTTATATATATTTGATGGATTTATTGGAATAAAATGTGATTCTCGACAATTTTTCAGTTAAATCAGTTATCGGTCAATAATAATTTATTTTGTCCTATACTTGTTCTTAGAAAGTGTAAGCGGTTGGATGAATCCCACATGATGGTATAATCCTTTCCCACAGACAGCTTCTTGGCGCCATTTCAGTGCAAGAATTTGAAAACATTGTTGAAAAAGGGGAAAACATGATGAGCAATTTCTCTTTTGCCAAAATGTCTTCAATTCTACTTAAAAAATATCCATTCATTTTTCCTATTTTAGCTTCCATATGTTAAAAGTCGTCTGCTGTTGATTAGTAGTATGTGGGTAAAGGCTAAATATGAGGGGGAAATACATATCGTAATAACGTACATCTGTGATAAAGGGTCAGGATCCATCAAGAACTTACGCTGTTTTAACAGACAATAAAATGTCTTGACGTCCAATGAAATTGTTATATCTCTGTTTTACTTACAGGGGTAACCACATCCGCTGAATCTCAGTTCCAATACCAGACTGGGGAAAGTCATGGAAACTTTATTTTCGATTTCGTTCCAAAGTTTCTTGAGGATGCCAATGCTACCCTTGTTGCAGAAGCCAATGTAACATGTAATGGCGCAATTCAATGTATTTTTGATTTAGTGTTTACTAATGATGCAGAGCTTGCCTTGGAGACAGGCTCATCACAAATACAGGCTGCTGTAAAGGTTGAGGAAGCAGGTGAGTGATTAAGTTAAGTACCTTAAGGCATAATTAGAGGATTGTTGAAGACTCTGCAGCAGACAACTTTTTACAACATTGTGACAAAAGTAGAAATTGCTCAAAACGAGCAATTCCTCCTTTTACCACAATGTTTTCAAGTTTTTTCAATAATACATTTTTCCTTATAGAAATGTTCAACAATTTGTCATAAATGTTTTCGAAGTCGTCTGCTGCAGATTTGTTGTATATGGGAAAGGGTTTAACACTTTCCCACATACAACAAATCTGCAGCAGAAGACTTTGTATACATCTGGACAAAAAGGTAAAAGATCTCCATTATTGAGAGTTCAATGTTGAAATAGAGTTGAAACCGTTGTAACTAATGGTGAAATTGATCATTATGAGCAATTTCGACTTTTGTCACAATGTTTTCAAAATTTGTCAGCTGCAGATGCATCAAATGTGTCTGTAATTGGACAAGGGTTAAAAACCCTTTCCCAAAAAATAGATGGGTTCTGATGCAACCTGAAGCATAAGACTTTTGAAAACATTGTGGAATAACAGGGAAATTGTTGAAGACAAGTTATTCCTTCTTTTCATGCTCCCAGAAAAAAAATCCGGGGAAAATGTAGGCACCGCTTCATCCTTCATACCATCCTTCCGTCCATTCGTTCCACATTTGTCTGGACTATTTCTTATAAAAACCTGCCGTGAATCGAATGAAATTTGATGGGAAGCTTCCCTTACATGAGGAGATGTGCATAAATTATCACCATGATCTGGTTCAATGATTTTTCCGAGTTATTGCCATTTTAATTTCTATATAATATGACAAAGGAAATTTTGTTTGGGCTATTTCTCAGCAACTACTGACTTGAATTTGATGAAACTTTATGGGAAGCTTCACTTACATGAGGAAATGTTTTAGTTCGATGATTTTTCACAGTGTTATTGCTTTTTAGCTCCTCTGATTTAAAAAAAAAAAAAAAGACAAGCTATTGTCGTCACTTGAACGTCGTCGTTGTTTGCATCGTCGTCGGCGTTGGTTAAGTTTTGCGTTTAGGTCACTTACATGGAAACTATCAAACATAATACTTTGAAACTTGGCCTTCTTTTTGGGGTAAAAAACATGATTTTGGTGGTTTTTGGTTGACTTTGAGATTTGGTCATAGCTCCCTCATTTTTTGTTAGATTGATTTTAAATTGTGCACACATATTTCATAAATAATGTACTTTAACATATGAAGCGGGATTTTGGGTCAAACATTTGGATTTTTTGCTTTTTCATTTCTTGTATTTTTAACTTGGCGTTTAGCTCAACGTTAAAGTGGGTTTTTTGGTGTTTTTTTCTCAATAAGTACTGGTACTAGGGCTTTCATATTTGGAATATAGTTACATTCTAATACCCTTCTGCACATTGTATGCTCACGATGCTGAATGTGACCTTTTTTGGGGGGTAAAACACTTGATTTTTGGTGGATTTTGAGAATTGGACATATCTTCTTTTTCATTAAGTACTGGTACTAGGGTATTCATATTTGGAATATATATATAGTTACATCTAATAACGTTCTGGACATTGTATGCTGAAGATGCTAAGTGTGACCTTTTTTAGCTTCTTTATATTTTGTTGGAATAATTTCAAATTTCATAAATAAAGTACTTCAACATATCAAAAAGGTTTTTTATTTTTTATTTTTTAATTTCTTGTATTTTTTAACTTTGTGTTTAGCTCGAAGTTAAAGTTTTGTTAAGTTCCTTTTTAGCTCGACTTTTGAAAAAAACGAGAGCTATTGTCATGACCCTGGCGTCGGCGGCGGCGGCGTGGTCGTCCGGTTAAGGTTTTTTGTTAAGCTCATTTTTTTTTATTATTTTTTTTTCTCCCTATCAGTCGAGCGTCTGTGCCGTACGCGGTGCTCTAGCTGGTTGTCAGACATTTAATTATGCATAATTCTTGTTTGTTACATTGATTTCAATTTTTTCCCAAACAATAAAAACATAATGTCCTTCAACATATTATGAATATTTTAAATCAGAGTTAATAAAAATATGAAAATAGTAATATTTATCACACAACTTGCACTCCAGGACAAAAGCAGTGACATAAATATCATATGTAACTAGTTAAATAAAAAGCCGACTCACAGCACGTATGTGACGTCACTCCAGTGTGACGTCACTTTAAATGACAGCATATTGTTTACAATTGTTCTGAATTTCAGCATTTATTAAAAATATTGTTTAAAGAGAATAAATCTCAATAAGTGAAATGTGTTAAAAGTGCCGTGTTGCTAATTTTGTATAAAATCAAAAGGTTATTGATAGGGACTACTTTTTACAGTGGAAGTATGCATTAGAACTTCGGTCACTGTTTATATGAGGACGAAGAAAGATCGATTTAAAGATTGAAAACAATCTTTTTATGGTGTTATGTGATAAATAGAATCTTACATTCGTGCTTATTTGATATTGTTTTTATGAAACTCATTGACTGAAACGAATATGACGCTCGGCAGAGTCATATTATTTCAGTCGACTCGTTTCATAAAAACAATAACAAATAAGCACTCATGTAAGATCCTCTATATTCAATATCTTTAGTTAAAGTTGACTTAATGTACCAATATCATTTGCCTGTCCATTGCATACACAAGACTCGGCTCATGATCTTGACTGATTGTGACAGCCATCCAACGTGAAGATCTTCCTTATCATGTATATGAACTTGTATTTATTTCCACAGTTAATCCTGTTTCAATACTTGAAAAATAGCAGTTGTGTGTGGTCATTATAATATGTAAATATTCCCTCCGAATTTGAATACTTTTTATATAAAATAAATAAACCGTAAAAGGATAATATGAGACGAGCGCTAGGCACCTGCAGGCGGTGCTCTTGTTTGATTTCTATGTCTGTGCATCTTACTTGTATCTGGGGGTTTTCAGCAACTGCTGACTTGAATTCAATGAAACTTAATGGGAAGCTTCACTAACAAGAACCCAGTTAGCAAAATATATGGGACCCTAATGGGTCCCATATCGATTTCGTTATGGGCCCCAGATGGGTAACCCATGTGGTACCCACATGGAAAGTGCAACCGGTATTGGCATGGGTCCCATACGGGTTATGATATGGGTCCAACATGGGACCCACGTGAGCTCAACATGGGACCGTTATGGGCAAACAGATATGGGTCCCATATAGATTCCTTTATGGGCCCCAGATGGGTAACCCATGTGGTACCCACATGGAAAGTGCAACCGGTATTGGCATGGGTCCCATACGGGTTAAGATATGGGTCCAACATGGGACCCACGTGGGCTCAACATGGGACCGATGTGGGCAAACATATATGGGTCCCATATAGATTCCTTTATGGGCCCCAGATGGGTAACCCATGTGGTACCCACATGGAAAGTGCAACCGGTATTGGCATGGGTCCCATACGGGTTAAGATAGGGGTCCAACATGGGACCCTCGTGGGGACAATATGGGCAAACAGGTATCGGACCATTATGGGAAAACAGATATCGGACCATTATGGTCAAACAGATATCGGACCATTATGGGCAAACAGATATCGAACCATTGTAAAAGTGGGTTGATGTTATTAAGGCATATTTTGACAAACTACTTGATATCATTTTAAAAATAGACAATTTAATACAAAACATATTATTATGCAGCCTGACAAAATATATGTAGACCATAGACAACTCGACAGACTATTGCATCCATAATTATTTAAAATTTGAAATATAAGTAACAATTAAAGTAGTGTTTACATGAAAGCAAACTGCAAAGCATGTTAAAAAACGTGTTGAACACAAACAAGGTTATTGAAAATGAAATAATGATGCACTGACATTTTGATTAGTCGGTATATAACAAAATGGTTCTACTTATAGAAAGAATTTGACTAGAATTAAGCCACTAACCTTATATCATTCAATATATACTTCTTAACAAGTGAATTCATAGCTCTGACTAGATTTGTGTGAAATAACTTTAGTCGGTATCTAAATGGTTTTACTTATAGGAAGAATTTGACTAGAATTAAGCCACTAACCTTATATTATATAAATATTGCATGGCTTCCAGTGTGACAGTACATATTGTCAACATGAGAAAAATACTGTTACCCGAGGCGAAGCCATGCATTATTTATTTTATTTTACCGAACAAAATGACATGTTTATTTAATTTATTCAGTATCTTTGTAGGGGAGGTGAACATGGGTAGATCTACTACAATGTAACACACACATATGAATATACCGTTAACAGTATACTGTTACATGGCACACGCATCTAAAAGGTGACGTTATTGTTTGAGATGACGTCATGGACGTGCATAACCAACATTTTAACGCGCTTGCCATGTAACAGCTAGTATACTGTTTACCGGTCAAAAATGTACTGTTAGCATGAGACAGTAAGAAATTGCCCATGATGAGTATATGAGAATTTAACATTACAAAGTCATGTGAGGTATAACAACATTCAATATATACTTTTTTTAAAACAAGTGAATTCATAGCTCTAACTTAGATTCGTGTGAAATAACTTCTTAATAATGTCTTAATCTCAAAGTGTGATGATAATTTGAAAACAAGATGGCCCTAAATCGATCACCTGAGTTATCTAACGACAACAACAAAAACCATCAAACGAAGAGGGCTATGATGGCACTGTAACACTCATCTGGCTAAGCACTGGAATATGAGGCTTGTAAAATATCTATACATTTTCAGTTTCCACTTTGTGCCAGATGATGTTAATGTATAATTATGCACTGTATTCTGCACACCGTCAGAATTTAATTTTTCTGGCCATGGGATATATTACATATAAATACCGTAATTTTAAGACATATCCGAGAATAAGGGCCAACTAAGGAAATAAAAATTAAATTTTGAACAGTGATTTTTTGAATCGTAAGAAACAAAGACATATCATAAATCAAAACACAAATTATAGAAATGAGATTAAATATGTAATCGACAATAATAACACTACAAAGAACAACAAAAGCACTGCCAATCAAATGCTTGTCTGCTTTATTCTAAGGTGAAAAAGGGGCATTTCTGAATAATTACTGAAGCCAGAGTTATGGGACTCGGCACAGACATGCAGCTTATTGTTCCAAGGTACATGTTTACTAAGTTTCATTTTGAAAATGTTTATCGGTTTTTGAATATTGAGGTAACTTTAAAGTGTTTTGACAATGACATCAATTAAGTGTATCCAGACTATTTTTCTTCCAAAAACAGACAAGCTGAAATTGAAAAGAGTTTTTTAGATCTATGGTAACATTGGATCTTAAATAAAAACAAATGCATCTAATGTTTAACACATAACACAAGCAGACAGCTTTTAGAAAACATAGTGACAGAAGAAGAAATTGCTCAAAACAAGCAATTTCTCCTTTTGCTACAAGGTTTTCAACTTTTTTCCATAATTATATCTTCATTTATGTAGACTTTCTTTGTTTTTGTGTAGATAATTTCAATGCTTTCTGCTGCAGATTTGCTGTATGTGGTAAAAGCTTAATACAAGCCATGATATAAAGTACTAGCAAACGTTTTGTGAACGTGTAGATCAAGATCAGTCTTTGAATCTTGTCTTGTCAAGATATAAACTGTTCACACATCACTTACATCCACTTCTTCTTATTATTTTTTTGGTTTTATTTACCTCGCTTTGCAGAATTACCTATTATGGTGAAGCTAAATAAAACCAAAATAATAAAACCACTACTTAGAAGTTTCTGTTAACTTATGTAGATTCTCATATGCTGATGTACATGTACAGGCTGATCTGAACCTACTCTGTTCGGAAATGCCAACTTTTACCAAATCTCAATCAACAGGCTCAAATATGGTTTTGAAAGAGTGAATGGTGTAATAATTGAAAGAATTATACATATAATTACATCTTGTATAATATGAAATATGTCACAAACTACTTATATACATGTATATTTATGATCTGTAATAACCAGAACATATTTTACTAGGGTTGGCAACGAATACCAAAATTAGTATTCGAAAATATTGAATCACAAATTATTCGAGCCATTTGTGCATGCAGAAGACTTTGAACACACCTAGGAGAATGTTTAAAACAAAATTTCTAAATAAAAGAACAATTATTGAATAAAGATGAAAACATCGTGGCAAAAGGAGAAATTGCTAATTATTAATATTAGCAATTTCTCCTTTTGCCACAATGTTTTCAAAAGTTGTCTGCTGCAGACATGTCAAACTTATTTGTGCTAACTTTCTACATCCGAATTTTCCGTATCACTTTGTGTCGAGGCAAATGTTCATTTATCTTTGTTGCCCTTTTTTTCTTCCTCCATCCCTGTCACGAGCACCAGACAGCCATTTCCTTAACTCCAGCTTCATATCATTCCTTGTAGCACTTTTTGTTGATGGATTCCTTTGGGGAGCTCCTGAAAGAACACATACATACATACATGAGTTATTGACTAATTACACTAGGTATCATAGCTAAAACACCATGGCTGTATGACTAACTGAATAGTCATGCATTGTATATTTGACAAATGATCATTCACCGGTCCCTAGACTTACTGAAATCGACCTGAATACCGAAATCCACTGAAATCGACGTCGAATTACTGAAATCGACCTGTATTATTGTTGTTTGTGTTATTTAATAATCAATGAATTATTAATAGTATACATTAATTTGTTTGTAGCATTGTCATCTTTTCTAATACATGTAAACGGATAAAGGGAAGGAAATGAAATACATGTATAACAAGCAACCGTTTCACCATTTTGTATGTTAGGTATTTGCTCTCTGTATTATTTTAATAAATGTAGCCTATGTGTTTTATTGTTTATACGTGAGATAACTGTAAATGGAGCTCTGTGTAGGGTCTTTCACGGCCCGTGACCTAGTCGGGCGCACAGACTCTATTTCGGTAATCGTAAATGAGATAACGTGATGTATGCTCTGTATTATACTATGTGTTTTATTGTCTGTAAGTGTACCTTTGTTTGTAGCATTGTCATCTTTTCTAATACATGTAAGCCCATGTGTTTTATTTTTTATAAGTGAGATAACGGATAACTGAAAATGGAGCTCTGTGTAGGGTCTTTCACGGCCCGTGACCTAGTCGGGCGCACAGACTCTATTTCGGTTATCGTAAATGAGATAACGTGATGTATGCTCTGTATTATACTATGTGTTTTATTGTCTGTAAGTGTACCTTTGTTTGTAGCATTGTCATCTTTTCTAATACATGTAAGCCCATGTGTTTTATAAGTGAGATAACGGATAACTGAAAATGGAGCTCTGTGTAGGGTCTTTCATGGCCCGTGACCTAGTCGGGCGCACAGACTCTATTTCGGTAATCGTAAATGAGATAACGTGATGTTTGCTCTGTATTATACATGTACTATGTGTTTTATTGTGTGTAAGTGTACTTTTGTTTGTAGCATTGCCATCTTTTCTAATACATGTAGCCTATGTGTTTTATTGTGTTCTAATACATCTTCTACCAAGTAAATTTCTGTCTATATTATATCGGTGGCTATTTTAATGCATGAATCCTTTGTATTTCATTGTTTATTTTTTTGATATTTGTCATATTTTTTTTAAAGTATAGTTCACTTCTGGTTTAATGATATGTATTTTTCGTAACTTGTATATTTTTATATAAATTTAATGTTGGGCCATGAGAGAGTTCCTCCCCGTGGTGTGGCCTGGATATTACATTTCTTTTGGAAACACCGATTTTTATTCTATTTAATCCTATTTATTGAGAAATGTAATAACTAAACACTCTTGCATGTTATGTAGATTAGTTAATTAAAATCCCTACAAATTAACAGAAAAGTAAGTATATAGGTGTTAGACCTTTTCTTTCACATCTTTAAGGAGATTACCGATAATTGGAGTAACTTTCATAGATTTTCAAATCGCACACGACATTGTTGCCGTTCTAACGGTTATTTTGGACATTGAGAAGTCGATTTCATAAATAATCTTTTTTTTTCCATATTTTATTGACAGAAACATATTAATGTATACTATTAATAATTCATTGATTATTAAATAACACAAACAACAATAATACAGGTCGATTTCAGTAATTTGACGTCGATTTCAGTGGATTTCAGTAATCAGGTCGATTTCAGTAAGTCTAGGGACCCTTCATTCACACTAGACCTTACTCTCCTGTAATTATGCCAGTATTGAGATTTTCTACTCATTTATAATTGTTTTCAAATGTGTTTATCAATACAACTAATTAAGTAACTTATAGACAAAGGAACTTGGAACACAAATAACTATTTTTTATATTATATATATACTTAAATTTACATCATAAATATTTAATGAACGATTTCACGTAACAAAAGCAAAACTATAAATTTACTCGCGAAATTACATGACAGTCAGATAAATGCAAATCAGCTTCACAGTTAACAAAAGCTTCACATACGCATGAAAAGACCAAAGAAATGACAAAAAGATCATCTATTGCAAAAGTGGGCTTTGTATTATTTTACCTTGTATATTCCTATAATCAAAACCAGTTTCCCGTTGAATTCGCCTTTATTTCGTCTCTTCAAAAATGGCGCATAATTGTTGTTGTTGTTCCTTTCTAGAAATCAAAGTACTGCTGGTAGGATTAACATAATATTTTGGCTATTTCAATTATCAGATTTACATTATTGAAAAAATAACAAATTTCTCATGATTTTAGTTTTGCTTTTCACTGTTGATGGTGTTAATTATTATATATATTTTAAAAAGGTTTCCCTAATTGGTCCCATGTGGGTACTATCAGGGCAAATCCATGGGGATATACAGGACTTTTAAAGTACACGACTTAATTTATTCATAACAAAATCAGAAAAAAACCCAGACTTTACCACATTTCATCGAGTGTCGCATCTTATTTAGTTTAATACACATATAAGTTCCATGTGGGTCATATAAAGGCACACCCTATGTGGGTCCCACATGGGTATCAACACAGGACTTTCAATGTGCAAACTTCGTTTTTATGAAATAACATTCCTAAATTTACATTTCAAGATCAGCTTCTATCACCTTTCAATATTTTTTGTATTTAATAATGTAGAAGCATGACTATTTTTTAATAAAGGTCCATTGTGGGTCCTATACTATAAGGGCAAACCCTTCTAATATGGGTCCCACATGGGTCCCACATGGGTAACCAATGCATGTATATATACAAACTAAATATCTAAATTTATATGAAAAGCATTCCTAATATTACATAAATTGCATTTTAATTATACTGTTAAGCAAGGACTCTTTCTTCATATATGTCCCATACTGGTCCTACATGGGTCCCACAAGTGAAATCAATACAGGACTTTCATTGTGAATGCTTCGCAGTTATGAAAGAACATTCCTGAAATGACTAACAAAAGACCAGCTGATAAAATCTTTCAATGTTTTACCATATTTTATATAGTTTAAGAAGGAAGCATTTCTCATATAGGCCCCACGTGGGTCATATTAGGGCAACACCTTCTAATATGGGTCCCACATGGGTCCCACATAAGTAATTCACACACATTTAACTTATATATTTCTGAAAAGTAACTGTCATGGGTCCCATGTGGGTCCAGTAAGGGCAGAACTTTCTAATATGGGTCCCAGATGGGTCCCACATTTGTCACCAATACAGGGCTTACCCATGTACAGCCCATATGGGCCCCAATACGGTAACACCTTCTAATATGGGTCCCACATGGGTCCCACATAAGTAATCCACACAAAGGTATCACTAAATGAACATTCATAACATTTCAGAAAAAAACCCAGCTTTTTGGTTTTTGACGTATATTTATTTTTTATACATTTAACTTATATATTTCTGAAAAGTAACTGTGTCATGGGTCCCATGTGGGTCCAGTAAGGGCAGAATTTTCTAATATGGGTCCCAGATGGGTCCCATCATCGGTCACCAATACAGGGCTTACACATGTATAGCCCCATATGGGCCCCAGTAGGGCAACACCTTCTTATATGGGTCCCACATGGGTCCCACATAAGTAATCTACACACAGCCAGGGTGAGTGTATTACAGGGTGAGGTCTCTTTAACGATAATCGACAGATTTCCAATATTATCCTGTCGTCCTGAGGTCTACCATACCTGTACGCATGTTATCGAGGGAAAAAATCGATATGTAAACCTCGATAAGGTTTTGTGTACTGTAGAGGTTTAAGTCTACACCGCGTTGCCTACTATTTTGTTAAGTATGTTTAGTAATTTACTTTGCACACGTTTTGATCAAACTAGTTGAGAATTCATCCATGCTAACCATGAGTCCACATACAATCAATCTGCAGATGACTACCGTATATCCGCGGCCATAAGTCGAATTTTTGAGACTCAAATTTGGGTGTTGAAGCAGGGACTCGACTTATGACTGAATGACAATCTCTCCTAAGGCTATAGTTTACATTTTACACGCGACAAACAGTAGAGAAACTGCTTTTCATCAGCGATGCATCCTTTCCTTACATTTTTTTTTATCTAGTTTTAAAGCCGTAAACAAAGGAAAAATAAAAACCATACCCTTTAAAATCCTTTTCAATTCAAAGTTAATTTGTCCAATTTAAAGAAAATGTAGTACTTTCTCCTTTTGTCAGAGCTCTATCAAAAGAAGTCTGCTGCAGATGCGTATAAATGCATGTGAAAATGGGTAAGAGTGAAATCTATATAGACCTTTATTTACGCAAACCATTTTCCCCAACAAATGAGCTACGTCATAAAAAAAGAGTATGTGAAGTTTAATCACACAAGTACTAAGCTAATAGTATTGTAAATTTAACATTAATTTATATGGGTGTATTTTTATTTGTCGCGACTCGATCTCAGCTGGTAAATTAGTGACGTCATTTATTAGAGCCCTGTGTTTTTCACACGACAAACAGTTTCAGGGCTAACGCAAGTCGGTTGTAACTACAGCCTGTTCCAGTGGAAATTACAACCGTTTTCATATAACCATAGAGTCCAAACTTCTTTCCATAGACCTTTAAAACCCTTGTCTTCACCTCAGCCATCTCTGTGAATTACACACACTTTTAATAAACTTCGTCAATGTAATAACTCAAACTCCTGTGTTTGTTTTACTTTTAACTAATCATTTTTTTAAAACATTGAAAGGATTAATTTTCATGTTTGAAATCGGACAAATATGTTTTATAGATTAAAACAAATATTAAGAAATTTGGACTAGTTTAGTTTGTTTGGCTTATTTGGATTTATAAAATCAGGTTTGTGCATTATTATCTTAATGTATCATTATGCAGTTTTACATGAGAACCATGTTTTTTTTATTTTTTGGCCGAAATTTTTAAAAAGTCGACCCCCGACTTATGGCTGGGAGTAACCTTAAAACCACCGGTATATAGAAACACAGGATATAATGCTAAATGTTTTCAAAAATCCTAACGGGTCAGGCAACGGAGTATAAATTAAGGACCAGAAAGAAAAGATATATATATACCGTTTATAAATACTTTATTTTTGAAAGTTAACATATATATTTGTTTACATGAAAACCTTAACACTTTCCATAATAAGACAATTCTGCAGCCCACGACTTTTTACATATTTTTTTCTGAGCTGTTTTTGATTTCTTCTTGGTCCTATTCTTTTCGAGTTCCTCACTCTAGGCGTGGTTATATATTTTGCATGGTCCCTGTAAACATAAAGTGAAGACAATTAGTTTTACGCGTTTTCAACATAATTTCAAGTTATATAGAACAGCAACATTTTACAATGATCTCTGCTCTAAGTTATAATCTGAAGCAAAGATTAGAGAATGTTATTTGTAAAACAATGAGTACAGAACGGGTTAGAACCTTTTAGCACCAAATACCACTTTTTTATTGAAATAAACATTTATATTTTGGAATTAAAATCATGTTTTCTATTTGCCGATAAAAAAACATGTATTGAAGTGCAAGAGCAATACCTAAACATGACTAAATCATTACACAAATATTGATAATATAACAAATATTCTACTAAGTAATTCTCCAAAATGGCAAAAAATGAGTCAAAATGAAATGTCTGTAACTTCTTCTGTAATCGTATTATCAGGTAAAAAAATATCTCTGGTGTTAGCAAAATTGTTTATTTACACTAAAATGCTTAAACATAACTTCTAAAAATCCGGACTTTATTAGCAAATCTCGCAAATTGATATGGAAGAAAATTAATTATAAACCAATTTTCACTAAAATCTTCAAAAAGAGCAAAGTTTGTGACCAAAAAAATATACTTTATATTTAATCAAATAATTTTAAAATATAATCTGATAATCAAACGATTCATGCACATTACATCGATCGTAATTTTAAATCAAACTGTATTACCGTTTTGTCAATATTTAGACAAAGTCTACACACGATTGGCGATTTTCACTTGAAATTCGCTGTTTCGAAGAGACGACATTTTACAGACGGTGATCATCACAATTATTAAAACGTGTAAATACGAACTATTACAGATTATTTTAAAATTTTGTGTAGCTGTATAAGTATTTAAGTACTTACTTGTCCTCGTATATATTTCATTAGGTTTGATTACGACTGAATTGTCTGTAACAATAGAAATAACGAAGCGTGTAAAATGATCCAGTCTCCGGTATTTTTGTAACTTGTAAAATCGCAATATCTCGGACGCTCTCGGGAGACAGGATAAATGAGAGTTTGGTCAAGAGACTTCACCCTTCATTACACTCACCCTGTTTAAATGTAGCCTTACAATATTAACAGATATACATTTACAATAATTGTTAGTATTATTAACAAAGTTCAAACAGAAAAATAAATATGTTTTATTTGATAAGCATATGCAGAATATTTGGTAAACATAATTGTGAACAAGAATGATAACGCAAGCTGTCTGTCTTAAGGAGTTATCTGCTCCTTGCAGGTGTGAAAGATTTCTGCGGGAGCTCTTATCATGATGTAGTTAAACCTCTTTTAGCTTAACACTTTACCACATACAACAAAAGGGCAGCAGACGACTTTGAAAACAAATTGACAGACTGATAAACAAACTCCATAAATAAGAGCTATATTACTAAATAGAGTTGAAAACATTGTGACTAAAGGAGAAATTGCTCATCATTAGCAATTTCACCTTTGGCCACAATGTTTTCAAAAGTCGTCTGCTGCAATTGAGTCAAAATGCGTCTGCAGGTGGGAAAGAGTTAACACTTTACCTTATATGACAAATCTGTAACGGGTTGACTGAGAACATCCGTAGGAAAATACATTGTATATATGGCAAATTTCTAAATGAAAATATATTTTTTCGATAGCGTTTAAAATGTCCTGGAAAAAGAAGTCCATGTTTGATATGAGAAATCTCTAGTCCCTTTTTTTGAAAAAGTTGTTGCTGCAGACATGGTAAAATGTGTCTACATTTGGTAAAAGGTTAATCAATATATTTCAGAAAAAATATATTTTATAAGTCTTTGTTTGTTTTTAATTCAGCCAATGTTGTACCTTCCATCAGAGCAGAGTCTGGTTTGGTCACAGAGGATTCAGAAAACATACTGAAGGTGACAGTCGGGGTTGAAACCATATTTAGAGCTGTAGCTAGTGATACTGAAGGTGACACTATAACATACTTGTTTGATGACAATACAGCAGGCGCCACCTTAGGAACACCTGGCCAATCAGGAGTTGATGTATCTTTAACATTAACGGACCTGAATCCGAAAAGTGTCAGGTATAGCATTTGAACTTTATACCTGGTTGACATTAAGACAGCTTTGATTCCTGTGCAGCAGGCAACTTTTGGGGAAACTTGTGAGAAACAATGACAACTACTGCGACACGAAGCTAGAGTAGAACGAAATTTCTTAATATCTATGTTTTAAGACATATGGTTCTAATGAACATTCCCTTTTAAATTGTTGATAATGAAATAATTTGCTATTGACATAACACTTTGCTACCCAGGTCTGCATGTACTGATCAGTCAGTCGTTGAGTATACACTTGTAAAAATATCTTAGTATTATCCACTGACTGACTGGCCGATACATAACTAAAACCATTAGAATTCAAACTTTTCCTAATATTTGTGACCCAATTTGTGTGACCAATATTGTCGTAATGCATTAACATTTCATAACATAGCCGAATAGAATGTCGGACGAAGCGTACCACTGCCTTACCGTACCAGGACGAAGCGTACCACATATAGATTATATAGTGAAATTTTAATAATATTAATGTATTGTTTGTTAAACTGTTAAAAAGTGTATTATGTATATTATTTTTTAATAATATTAATGTATTGTTTGTTAAACTGTTAAAAAAATGTTTTTTTTTCTCATTTAATTCAGTTATTCACACCTATTATCGAGCGCCCCACCAGGTATTTACTACTATATAATCTATATGTGGTACGCTTCGTCCTGAAATGGTACGTAAAGACAGTGGTACGGTAAGACAGTGGTACGCTTCGTCCTGCACCCAGCCGAATATATCTATGCCTTGGCATCATTACAATAGCATCATTACATGCTTTTGGTGACACATTGAAACTCTTTACAATGCTTTCCAATTATCACGCCTATACATAAACAATTAAGTTTGATAATTATATCCTGCAAATAACGCAAATAATGGCCCTTTTTGTACTTGAAATTCTGGTTGAAGTTGTGCGTGCAACTACATTAAGAGTCCATATCTCGGTAACTACTCGATACATTGCATTTAATCTTTATACAGCCCTTCCCAACCATGACACCTATGTAAATAATCAAGTTAAATAACTTTACCTTGCTTATAATGTAAATTATCCTGCTTTATTATTTGACTTACAAATTCCGTTAAGTTTTGCATGAAACTACATTATAAAGTGTCTATATCTCAATAACTCATAAGCGGTGGAATAGTCGAGGGCACTAGCTCTTGTTAGAACACGCCTGAAATCTCCTTCTATAATGCTTCTTATTAAACAAATTACTCTTAAACCTTGACAACATACATGATATCTACAGCAGATGACATTTTAAACGTCTAGACAATACCACAAATTGTCTTTTTTAAAAGTGAAAATATTATTATTGAAAAGAGTTGAAAAAAGTATGGCAAAAAGAGAAATTGCTCAATAAGATGTTGCAGTTTTTTTAAAAAGATGTTTTCAAGACTTTATATAAAATATCAAAATAATTATTGATTGTTTTCCTTTTCTTTCTTTTAGCTTGTATGCTGAAGATCTTCAGAATGTGGCATCCGAAATTTTAAGAGTAGTCATAGTACTTTGCTCCGGTTGCAACAACCATGGTACCTGTAATTTTTCAAATAGCAGAACTGACGCACGAGCCACAGACTCATTTAAATATGCCACCTGTATGTGCGAGAGTTTTTGGACAGGTATGGATAGTCATAAATGAGATGCATCTAGCAAATGTGGGTCTTATCAGAAGACTAGATAAAACTAGATAAGAACAGGTCTTTCCCCACAATATTTCTCTTATTACTCACCAAATCCTATGTTGTGGGTACTCAAAAGAATCATTTGAGTACCCACAACATAGGTTTGTATGTCAAGTAAGGATTTTAGGACATGAAAAATGCCCCTTATTTAGAGCTCTGTCTTATTGCATCTATGTTAGATAAGAAGATGACTATAAGGTGGACCATTGTATGCACACATCCTTCCCAGAACTTTCCTTGTTTGTCTTATATTACAAAGACCTTTATCCTTTTCCACATACAACAAATCTGCAAATGACGACTGAGTATGAAAACCTGAAAAAAAGCTTAATAAAAGATAGCTTAACCCTTTCCCTCGTACGACAATTCTGCATCAGACGACTTTGAACGCATTTTGTCAAAACATGGAAAATATCCATAATTGAATGGATAACCTATGACAAAAAGTGGAAAACATTGTGGCAAAAGGAGAAATTGCACGTTTTGTGCAATTTCTCCTTTTGTCACTATGTTTTCAAAAAGCCGTCTGCTGCAGAGGCGTCAGAAAGCATCTATATGAGGGAAAGGTTAATTGATAAATAAAGTTGAAAACATTGTGGCCAAAGGATAAATTGCTCATCATGCGCAATTTCACCTTTGGCCACAATGTTTTCAAAAGTGGTCTGCTGTAGAGGCCTCATAAAGCGTCTGCAGGTGGGAAAGGGTTAATGTGTCTTCTGACAAACAAAATGAAGTGTAGCCCGACTTGTTGTATGCCAATGTTACCATTACCCCTTTACCACATACAATAAATTCTCAACAGACGACTTTAGAAACATCAAGGCACAAATATGGAAACTCTTTGTAGTTGTTATTCGATAGTAGAATCATCAAATATAGTCGAAAATATTGTGTCACTAATTGATGTCAATGAGTGAAAGGGTTAAATGATACAAAGTTGGATATAAAATAAAACTACAGCGTCTATCACTTGTGTTATTTTTGTTCTTAAATTGCAATGGGACTAATTAAGGTGATTAGAGTTTCTACATACAAATTTTGTATCATGTTCTTACATCCTTTTCACGGAGACCATTGGTTTTACTGACTCCGATGAATTTGTTTACCCACGCCATGCGAATCATTATTGTTTTGAGTACCAACAATACAGGGTTCAATTTTGTGATAAGAGAGAGATATTTCGACACAACCTGTTTAAAAGGCTTCTACTCCAAGTAATGTAGTAGTTATGGAACTGATTGAGTTACTAAGCCTCAAGATTAAGAATTTATATTTTTATAGGACAAGATTGTGAAACGGACTTAGATGGTTGTGCCAGTGGTCCATGCTCACTGGGTCGTACTTGCACAGACAGAGATGCCGATGCTCACAAAGCGGCACCGAGCCTGAAGGCTTACACATGTTCCCCATGTCCAGATGGATATGAAGAGGTTAATGACAAATGTACAGGTAGGGATGTTTTGTATTGACAGTATAGGCATCATTATTTACCTGATCCTAAATTGTCTAGAGATGACTGATTTGGAATTATTTGATTGATTAATTGATTGGGGTTTAACGCCGTTTTCAGCAATTTTTCTGTCATATCACGGCGGCCAGTTCACCTTCTCATATGTTTCCTGGTTTACTCACACCAGTACTCCACACAACATACTTTCCAACCAACTGGCTGTTTTTTCACATAGACTGTTAGAATGACTCTTGTCACAGTGACCTTTGTCAAACGTCGGAAAGAATATTGGCCGAGCTAATGTTCAAACTCACAACCCCTGGATTGACAGCCCACGTCGCTACCGACTGAGTTACCGGGGCTCGGCTTATTTGAAGGTTTATTTTTGAATATTGGGAGTACACATCTAGTTTTGATACAGAATAATAGAAATAGCTGCACTCTTTGGCGCTCATGGTTGCGGGGTTAGCAAAACGATTTGACTAGATTGTGTTGGGATTAAAGTACCAGTAGTACTTGTGACTTACCAAGACAACGCCATGATATAACAGAACAATTGTTGAAAGTGGTGTAAAACACTTAACAATCAATCAATCATTTGATACAGAATAAAAAATATTGTGGTAACATAATTCATCTTGAGCATTTTCTACTTAATCCACAATGTTTTCAAAATGTCTGCTGCAGAGATGTCAAGTAATTTGTTGTAGAAAAAAGGGTTAAATTCTTTATGTTTTTAATGTTAGAGTAGACCTATTGGTTAAGTACATTTAAATATACAAAATATCTTTTCCATTTAGCAACTGGTATATCAAGTTGGTCCAAACGTTCTTTTACAACTTTCTTTTTAGCAGGGGATCTCAATTCACCAAATTACTTTGTTCTTGTATGTTTTTAGATATCAATGAGTGTAGTATCAATGCGACTATATGTGACCAGAACTGTGTTAACACGGCGGGCAGTTATCATTGTACCTGTAACTCGGGATATCGTCTGTCAACAACAGATCAAAGGACCTGTAATGGTGAGTGGTACTCATTGCCATCTTATAGCATGCATATTTCGATCTCATTTCTTCACCTTTGTTGGAATCAAGTTGGCAAGTGCACTGACTTCCATCATACAACATTATGTAACTGGTTTTTTTTCCAGGTGGCTCCACAGAGTTTATAAAGAGCAAAACATATGAAAATTATACATATGAACTTCAAATGTTGTGTTTGCAATTAACAACAGACAATTTCCCTCTGAAGAATTCAGACTGTGGAAAGAAACCGGTCAGGGCAGTCAAGTAAACTTAGAATCATGTTTCCATTCGTCTTTACTTCATCCACATTCTCTAAGTGATATTCTGGTGAAAAGGTCGTTTTTAAACTTCAATCAAATTATTAAGCGCCTCTCATTGCCTTTATGTCATGCAAAATGTATATTATCTATCACCAGGTAATATTAGGCCACAGGCACTTGAACTCAGATTATAGACTTCAATCAGGGTCTTTCAAATAGTATGGTCTAGAAACGCCGTATATAAACGTCTTATCGTACTGGGTATCTCGTCTCGGTTATCGATTTTTACCTGGAAGTGTTTATCACGCCGTGTATTTATGAAAAACAACACTTAATTTACATTTCAATTACCAATTTTCAATCATTTGACCCTTAAAACACATTGAAAAACTTTTTCCAAATATCACCGTATCGTGCATATAAAATGCCATGTTTTTAGATTTTTGAGATTTTGAACTGATCAAAGACCTAATAACACATTGTGTTATTAGGTCTTTGAACTGATCTACCCGTCTAGGAAAACGAAAAATACGGGTGAAATATGAAAATCTAAGACATAACATAAGTGAATTAGGCTTAAATCAAAGAGAAAAAGCCACTATATTAGCCCCATGAACATCATGCAAGTAGGAAAGTAACGACAAAAAGAGATAGGGTTTCAGCTTTCGGCCATTTGTAAACAAAGTTGTTCGTACGAAGTCAACTTTCCAATACGAAAATCCACCTAAAAAGAAACATCGGGACGAAATACTCTCATTTAAAGAAAATGGAATACTGATATTGCATTAAGGATGACTTTGATGGTCAAATTGATTGGTTAAAATCGAGATATACGCAGTTTTAAAATTTGATAATTTTCTTCCGTTTTCGAAATGGCGGGTTCCCCGGATGTTGGTCACATGATGCAAGGCAGCTTATTTCGAGAACTACGCTCGTTTCCGGACCATACTATTTGAAAGACCCTGCTTCAATCAAACTCTATAATTACTTAATTGACATATATATATTAACAAGCATGATTTTCTATTTTTTTATTTTTTAATTGACAAATTATTTACAAGTGTAAATTGTTTTGTTCATTTTTTTATAGGCAGATATTTACAAATGTGATGATCAAATGTGTCATTTCTTTATTGACAGATATTAACAAATGTGATAAGCTTGTGTATCATTTCTTTATAGACAGAATTATTAACAAATGTGATTAGCTAATGCCTAATGTATCATTTCTTTATTGATAGATATAAATTAACAAATGTGATTAGCTTATGTATCATCTCTTTATTGACAGATATTAACAAATGCGATGAGCTAATGTATCATTTCTTTATTGACAGATATTAACGAGTGCAATGAGGCAACAAGCACCTGTACTCAAGTTTGCACAAACATAGATGGAGCGTTTACATGCTCTTGTTATAATGGTTTTACATACAACGCAGTCGACAACACATGTACTCAAGGTAAGCAGTTTAAAAAGGTAACTGAAATGCAGTCCAGGGCCAAAGTAGGGTATTCTTTGTGCTTAGTGGTGGAAGTTATTTTGATTCAGGACAGGCCTCATAATGTCTACTCTGATCAGGATCTCCACTTTTCACTGTTTGCTTTTATTGATAAATATTTAAACGCTTTTCCACATCTGGAGCAGAGGACTCTGAAAATTATTCTGGCAAAACTATGGAAAATCTCTCTGGATGATAGAATAACTTAACCCTTTCCCTCATACGACAATTCTGCAGCAGACGACATTGAACGTATTTTGTCAAAACATAGAAAATCTCTATAATTGAATGGATAACCTATGACAAAAAGTGGAAAACATTGTGGCAAAAGGAAAAATTGCACGTTTTGTGCAATTTCTTCTTTTGTCACTATGTTTTCAAAAAGCCATCTGCTGCAGAGGCTTCAGAAAGCGTCTATTATGAGGAAAAGTGTTTAGCGTTGAGAGTTAAGAATTGGAAACATTGTGGCAAAAGGAGAAATTGCTCATTATGAGAAATATCTTCTTTTGCCTCAATGTTTTCATTAGTCGATGTATTTTTATGTTGGAAAGGGGGTTAAAAGTACTTTGAATAGTTGTAAAACATAACAGTATTTCCCCTTAAAAATATTGGTTGCGCATTGCAAAAGCCAATCATACGGCATTTAGTGTCACGTTTGCTCTGGAAAAGTTCAATTGCTCAATTGATACAAAATTAAACTGAAACACACTATATTAGAACCATCTGCAAGACCACTACTACAAACACAAAAACATACACTATGTAATCCAAACAGTAAAATTATGAATGGAAAATAAACAAAAGTCACATGCTACAGGTCATGGTCCGTGCATTCATGAATTCCAAGAATGAGTGTGTAGTATCTAAATCAGCTTAGTGACCCAAATTTTACCATTGACTTTGTACCATTACACGCACTAAAAATAGCATGACTCTATTTTGTTAACAATAGGGCTATTTAAATTTAACTCATGCTAACAAATTTAATCATAAACACAATTTATAAACCTATTAATCTAATATTTATCCAGCACCTCATGACACAGAGAACAATGTGGACTGATATCAGTGTGCATATTGACACAGTATGATTAGTGTCTAAACACACTAATCATACTATCTGGTATTTTCCAAAATTACAATCTCTCTCTACGTCACTCCATCGTGTCTCGTGACAATTGAATTTTTACTGTTTATTACAGAATACTGTTTTGTGCATATCCTACCATCCTACCATCGCATATTAACTAGATCGCGATGGAAGGATAGTAGGATGACAGGATGGTATGATAGTAGGATAGACATATTGCCATCCTACTGTCCTTCTATCGCCATTGTACTGTCCTACTATCGCCATCCTACAGGGTGCGGAAGGTTGCTGGTTCAATCCCCTACTGGAACATACCAAAGACTTTACAAAATTGTAGTCATGGCTACCCTCCTTGAAGCTCAGCGTTGCAGGGTTAGCATTACGACTGGTTGGCTGGTCTCAGGAAATATGGACAAGTACTGGTAACTTACCCAGGAAATGCTGTGATATAACTGAAAATTGTTGAAAGCGGTGTAAAACACCATGCAATCAATAAAAACTCTAGACTTATGAATTAGGAAAATAGCAGGATACAGATTAACACTTTTCTCTCCTCTTATACAGACACACCACCTCAACTGTGTGATGAAAAGGACTGTTCAAATGCTGAAGGATGCACTGTAATTGATAACAACGCCACATGCTTCTGTGAAACTGGATTTAAACTGCAAAGCAATGACTCTTGCTCAGGTATATATTATGTTATTGTCAAAAGCCATCAAAATACTTCACAAGTGCTAATACTGCTGCAGATGTAAATATCAATTGATCAGTTGATTATTCAATGTAGAATAAGGCCCTTTGCTAATGTAGCAGCATCCAATTATGGAAAATTTGAATTATGCATTATGAAAATATCCAGTCAAAAGATAAATAAAATATTCTTGACTATTCACAACTGTAGAAAACACATCTTCAGATGTTATAGGAAAATTGCCATCTACTATTGCAAATATACAAATATTTTTCTCTTATTATAAAAGCAAATCCTATATTGTGGTTACTCAATATAATCGTCTCAATGAGACAATTCTTTTGAGTACCCACAACAAAGAGTTAGAGGGTCAAATAAGTATATTAGAACATGCAAAACGCACCTTATCTAGAGCTCTGTATAATATGGATATGTAATGTTTGTTTGTTTGTTAGATATCGATGAGTGTCCGACGGGTGTGTGTTCACAGGAATGTTCAAACCAAGTGGGGGCCTATACTTGCAGTTGTTTTTCTGGCTATCAACTGGATAACGACAAAGTCACTTGTAATCGTAAGTTGTTTGTGTTACCTTCTCTATGAATTTGATAATGACTTACCAGTAGTCACTTGTAACCATCAGTAATGTGTGGTTCCCTCTCTGAGTGAACATAAAATCTGCTGCAGTCTTGTTATTTGATTCGTCATTATGGTAGAAACAGAAATGCCAACATGCTGGAATTGTTCTTGATTATTTTTATTATGTGAAAAGTCAGTGTGAGTAATTTCATACATGGAAATCCGACTCGAAAACAGTTCACTCAAACACTTTCCCACATACAAATTATCTGCAACAGACGATCTTGGAAATTTCTAGCCAATACAACATGCAAAAACCCTACCAATTAAAGTATAGTTATTGAATAGAGTTGAAAACGTTGTGGAAAAATGAAAAATCACTTATTAGGACAAATTTCTATCTCTTTCATTTATGTATTCAAAAGATGTCTGCTGCAGCATCAAAATGTGCCTTGATGTGGAAAGGATTTACATTTAAAATGTCTACCTATCTTTCCAGAATGTCAATTCCCTGCTTATGGACAGAATTGTAATTTGAATTGTAACTGTGGGGTAGGGAGTGATCACTGCGACCCTGTTACTGGATGCGTATGTCAGGCTGGCTGGAAAGATGTGAATTGTGACATGGACATCAATGAATGTGAGGATGTGAATGTGTGTAGCAGCGATGTCAACAAAGAGTGTTCAAACATGATGGGTTCCTTTTCCTGTGACTGTGCCAATGGTTATGTGGAGGTGAATGAAACTTGTGTTGGTATGTAAATTGTTTAAGTTTTTTTCCAACATCTCCAAATGCTTTCTGATGCCATTGCAGCAGGCGAACATTTAAAACTTTGTAACCAATGAAGAAAGTGCTCACAATGAACAAATTCTCCATTTGCCACAATGTTTTCAACTTTATCTATAAATAATGATACTTCCCTTTATAGAGGTTTTCCATATCTTTGTGTTTAGGCTTTCAAAGTTGTCTGCTCCAATTTTGTTTTATGTGGGAAACGGTTTACACTTTTCCACATACAATAAATCTGCAATAGGTAACTCTGTCACAATGGAACTATCCTTGAAATTCGTTTCCAGGCTGTATATCAATAATCATTCAAGCCTTGATGAAGATCCAGATCAGTCTGTGTGGGGTCCTGTTTACAATCTAGTATTAACCCTTCCCCGCATTTGACACATCTTCAGCAGACCCTTTTTCTGTCATCTGCGTAGTAGCATGGTAGGCACTTAGGGATTACTTTTTTTTTGTCCGGCATCTGTCTGTCCGTACATACAGACGAGTACTTGTGGGGTTTGGTAAAGACACTTAGATAAATATTTATTTTTTATTTTTTATAACGGGTATCTCATTTGCATATTAATGTTATTCATTCCGTAAAAGGAAAGTTATTACGGAATGAATTGCATACTTGTCGGGTTAACCCCACAAAAAAACATCAAAGGAAATAACCCCACAAATACATTTCATCAGTACATCCGCCTGTCTGTCTTTCCGTCACACTTTTTCGTCACGTTTTCAAATAACTTTTTTTCTACTCAAAGGATTACATTGAAACTTCTGACAAATGTTTATATCAATGTGGGTGATTGGTTCACATAAGGGGGATAATCCAAATATTTTTATATCAGAGTTATTGCCCCTTTTCTGTCAAAAATTAAAGTTTTCTGACAAGGCCCCGGCAGGTGACACACGTGCTCCGGGGAGCACTGTATTCTAGTTGAAAATATTGTGGCATAAGGAGAATTTTCTCATGATAAGTAATTTATACTTTTGCCACAATGTTTCAAACTTTATTTAATAATAATACTTTGATCTATAGAGAGGTTCCATAGATTCGCCTAGGTGTTTTTAAAGTTGTCTGCTGCGCATTTATTTTAGGTAGGAAAGAGTTCACTAGCTTGCTACTTATCTTAACTACCTACAGAAAACTGTTATTACCAAAGCCAGTCTTTTAATCCTTTCCAACATACAACAATTCTGCAGCAGACGACTTTGAACATATTTTGCCAAAAAATAGAAAATCTCTATAAATTATAATTTTTGAAAGTTAAATAAATAGAATTTAAAACATTATGGGGAGAAAAAAATTGGCCATATGAGCAATTTCTTCTTTAGCAAGAATGTTTTCAAAAGTTTTCTGCTACAGAGGCATCAGGAACCATCTATATGATGGAAAAGGTTATTTAAAAAAATCTGCATAGGTTAGGTTTTTGTTTCATGTCGCTCTAAATTAATATGTTCTAAATTGAAAGAATTTAATTGCTTTCCAGACTCAAACGAATGTACAAACTCAATAACGAACACTTGTGAGCAAGTCTGTGAGAACACAGTCGGAAGTTTCTCTTGTGGATGCAACCCCGGGTACAATGTTGATCCAAACAACAACCTTATATGTGTCGGTAAGTTTAACATTAAGCAATTAATTTGTTACTTTATAAAGACTTTTGATTTGGTTAGAGCAGACAACTTTTAATACCTCTATACAGAAGAGGACTTTTGAAATTTGTAGGAAAGGAGAATTTGTTCAAAAGCAGAAATTTTCTCCAGGTTCTCACACTTTTTTACAATAATGTATCGAAATTAAATGAAAGAAGAGGCTTTATCAGAATTATTTAAGGTTTTAGAGTTGAAGACAATGGGATTAACCCTTTCCTACATATGACATTTCTGAAGCAGACAATTTTGAAAATGTCTACACAGTTTTTCCAGTTTTGGGTCATGACATATCTAAAAAAAAAGGGTTTCATAACCCCTGTCTTTGTTGTTAAATTATTATACTTTATTTCATTTTCAATAAATTTAATGTTTTACAGATATCGATGAGTGTACAGCGAACAGTCACGGTTGTTCACAGGAATGTGTAAATACCATAGGCCGTTTTCGATGTTCATGTTATTTCGGATTTGAATTGAACGCTGATGAAAAGAACTGCAAAAAATGTTTGTATTTTATTTTTATACTCTTAACCCTTTCCCTCATATAGATGCCTTTTGGCGCCTCTGCAGAAGACGGCTTTTTGAAAACATAGTGACAAAAGAAGAAATTGCTCAAAAAGAGCAATTTCTCATTTTGCCACAATGTTTTCCACTTTTAGTCATAGGTAATATCCATTCAATTATAGAGATTTTCCTTTTCTTGACAAACTATGTTCAAAGTCATCTGCTGCAACTTGGCCATGATTCTATTGATGTTTGACAAAAGTCACTGTGGCAAGCGTCATTCAATTTCCGTCAATGACAATGACAATGACAATGACAAATAGTTTATTGATTTAAGGCCATCGACCCATAACAACATGTATAACAAATAATACAACATCTGTCAATTTCCGTCAATGGCCTTACAGTCTATGTGGAAAAGTAGCCAATCAAATTACAAAGTTGTGTATGTAGGTCTTTTTTCTTCTGTTCCCCAGAGGCCTCCATGGTACTTACATATATTGATGTTAAACAGGACAGATCAAGATCAGATTGCATGGAGGTGCAAACTAATCTGGATCTTTACTGGGTGAAAGGCAGATTACTTGTGGAACCATCTCATTGACACGCATTAAGATACATGTACTCAATAAGGATTGAGACTGGTCCTTAAGAAATAATCAAATCACTGCAACAACTGATAGTCGATAGGACACATTGCAGAGGTTCAGATAAAGAGGGGTATTCATCTTTTTCCCCCACAATATCTGTCTTATTATCCAACGAATCCCTATGATGTGGGTACTTAAAAGAATCGTCTCACTGAGACGATTCTTTTGATTACCCACAACATTGGATTTCAGTGTCAAATAAGGATTTTAGAACATGCAAAACGCCCCTTATCTAGAGCAGACGGCTTTTTGAAAAAAAGTGACACAGTTATTAATTATTGTCATTATTATCATCACTGTTAATAAGTATTGTCATCATTATTGTTTTTAATTATGGTCAGTATTATCATAACTGTTACATGTATTAAGTAATGTGAGTTACAATTATCATTATTGTAATTAATTATTGTGAGTATTATCATTACTGTTACATGTATTAAGTATTGTCAGTATTATCATTAGTGTTACATGTATTAAGTATTGTCAGTATTATCATTACTGTTACATGTTTTAAGTATTGTCAGTATTATCATTACTGTTACATGTATTAAGTATTGTCAGTATTATCATTACTGTTTTAATTAAGATGATGTAACTCTATTTTCAGTGTCGGATCCGTGTGTACTGTTTCCTACTGTCAAGTGTTCAGATATTTGTAATATCCAAAACCAACAGCCTGTCTGTTCCTGCAAGTCCGGATTTGAACTTGGATCTGACAACCAAACCTGTATAGGTATTAACCCTTTTTCCTGTAACTGCAAACATTTTTTGAAAAAATAATTTGGAATAACGGGTAATTGCTCAAGACAAGCAATTTCACTTTAGCACTCTGTTTGTATAATACTCTGTGTTGGTGTCAGGATAAATGGACCAGTGTACTGATAACTTACCCAGACACGCTGTAATATAACTGCACAGTTTTTAAAAGCAGCGTGAAATACCATAAAACAAAATAGCTTTACTTATACATATTAATTAAAGCTCCAATTTTTCAGATGTTGCATTATGTATCAAAGATGGTTTGAAGTGAAAACAAAATTGAAAATATAATGAATGATTTACTCGTCTGCTTTGAAAACATGTGATGTTATATCTGGCAGATTGGAAATAAAGTTTTATGTATACATATACAAAGTTGACGGCATTGTTGGAAATGGAGAAATAACTCACTATCAGCAATTCTCCTTTCTCCTCAATGTTTTCAGAAGTCAAAAGTATCTGTATGAAGAAAAAGTAGTTTACCTGTTGCCAAAAATAAACATGCTTTTAAAAACTCTGCGATCAGCATCTTTGGAAATATACTGAAAATAGGGAGAAATATCTTATTTGCAAATTTTGAATAATGTTAATTTAAAAACTTTCTGACATCTGAAATGACCTATTCAAATATGAAAAATCACTATATATAATGTATATGAAAGAATAAATATTGAACAAGGTTGAAATCAGGGTTGAAAACATTGTGGCAATAAGATAAATTATTAATAAACAATTTCTCGTTATGCCACAATGTTTTCCATTTGATTCAGAGGCGTCAGACCATGTCTAGTTGTAAGAAATAATAACATTGATTTTGAAATTGTCTGATATAAAATGTAGAAATTATCTCCTAATGATAATGTTATTATTGAATACAGTTGAAAACATTGTGGCAAAAAGAGAAATTGTTCGTAAAGAGCAATTCATCATTTGCAGAAATAAACTTAAGAGATATGGTAAACGTCATCAGGAAAGGTTACCCATGCAAGCTTTAAGCTACAATTTAGATTTACGAATTTCCTTGTTTTTTTATAGATATAGATGAGTGTTTATCACCATCCCTGAATCTGTGTACAGACAAAAACACTTGTAGGAATTCGGAGGGAAATTATGAATGTTCGTGTGATCCGGGATTCCGCCTGGAGAATGATCAAAGGACGTGTACAGGTTAGTAGATCCTGTAGTACATTGGCTTAGATCAGGTGTCTGATAGGTAGTAAAACTGTTTGCTACTAAATGCAGATCTCTTATTATTCACCCATTTCCTATATACTTCAAATCTGCAGCATTTTTCCACATACTTCAAATCTACAGCAGACAACTTTGTCATATATATGAAGAAAGCAAAATTATATTAATTAATTGTAAACATTGTGGCAATAGGAGAAATTGCTCGTTATGAGCATTTTCTATTTTTGCCACAATGTTTTCAAAAGTGGTTATTATCACGTTTTATACCACAGCTTGTAATGGTGTCAGGATGTTTATTACATCAGAGTCATATAGATATGTTTTTTGTCTTCCAAATTGTTCAATTTAATGAAGAGTAGAAAAAATTATAGCAAGAGTAGGAATTGCACAATGTTTCCAAATTATGTTCGCAATGGAAGGCATCAAATGATGTGTGTATCATCAGATAAATGACTATTAACAAACAACTCATACTGCGCTATTAAGCACAATGTCCAAGTATGTGCAAGTTCATGGAACTCTTAAACGCAGAAAGAAAAAAATATTTCTGTAATCTGGCATCATTTTGCCTCAAGGTTTTTGAGATGAGAAAACTCTCTGTTTGAAAAAATGCATCCTTATTAGACAGGCTTTTACAGTCCCACTTTCTTTCTTGAAAAATTAAGATCATATTGAAATTGATATATATATATCAGGGCTCCGGAAATTTTGAAATCTCAATCGGTCCAGAATTTTTTTCACACCCCGTTAAAAAAAATGATATTGAAACTCTTTTAAAAACAAAAATACACGAATTTCATGTTTATTGCAGGTTACCTTGCATAGATGGTTGCATAACAGTGTCAACGCTCGTTGATGTTAATGTAGAAGTACTTTACAAATCATAATTTACCAAGATTTGCGGACGAACATAACCACGCATTTGTTTACATTGCTCGTTCGTACTTAAGATTGTTCGACCCGTATGTACTAGAAAATTATTGGTTGCGCACAGAAGATACATTTCTCTTATCTGTACGGTTAACTTTGTTTTGTCTACATAAAAATAATAAATGTCTTTTGTTGTTTTGAAATTACCATGACTGACATAATTAGAGAAAGTCATTTTTTAGGTAAGTACATTAACCAATTTGAGTAATTATGAACCGGTTTAAACCGGTTCTCTTTGTCAACATGATTCGCGTTGCCAAGCTGGTCATTTGACTTTTTGAACATCGCAAGTAAATTTCGTTGAGCTCTTTCACCAATGTATCGAAGGACAAATTAAATGAAATGAAGTTAAAACTTCTGCCTAATAATATATACAGTGACATATTTTTTTTTTACAAAACGTTTCGTAAATATCTCTTTTTCCCTGCCATCTTGAAAGGTTACAAAGTTCACGTGACCTAAGGCTATGGAAATTCCCTAATAACCCGAACAGCCAATCAGATGCATGAAATCATTACTGCATGCATTCAATGGGATTTTCTCGGGTAATTCCGTCATCCATTCATCACCGAGGTATTCTGATTGGCATTATCTATCAGTTTACACAATTGTCAAACTTAACCTATTTACGTCATGGTAAGTGATTATCTCGAAGGTTTACAGATGACTCTGTTCTCGTGTACATGTTGCATAATGGTTTGAAACAGCGTAGATAGTTTGTAACAGTTTGAAAATTACAAACGGTCTGAAACGAAAATAAAAATAACATATCAATTAGCTGTTCAGACCAGACTGGGACCAATTCAAATATGTTAAACTGATCAACTAGTAATTAGCAAACACTTTTAAAGAAGCCTTTAACCCGTGACTCTCTCAAAGGTTATCCTACGCTTTAGAAACAAAGAACGTGTGTACTTGCTAAGATTTAATTTTTTTACACAGTGACATATATAGCGTAGGTATTAATGAGATTTTATAACTATCATAAAATCTCGGACCGATTTTTTTACAAGTATTAAGATTGCAATCGGTCTAACGATTTGAATTCCGGTCCGGACCCGCACTTTTACCGGTCTTCCCAAGCCCTGATATATATATATATTTATGTAGGTATGTGTATGGGTATATGTATGTATATATATATATATATGTGTTTATATACATATTCATATCAGTTTGAAATGGCATAACACCACACTAAAATAACAAATATAATTCATTGAAATTTAATATCATATTTATTGTTTAATAATATTCCACAGCTTGTAATGAAGTGACTTGGGGAGTTAATTGTGCAAACAATTGTAACTGTGGACAGGGAGCTTCAACCTGTAACCCTATCACAGGGTGTGTCTGCAAGACGGGGTACACCGGTAGACTTTGTGATCAAGATCGTGATGAGTGTAAAGCTTCGGTAAATCCATGTACAGTAGTCAATGAGGAGTGCATTAATAGCGTAGGAAGTTTTTCGTGTAACTGTCTGACAGGATATCAACGAAATGGGAGCAACGTTTGTGTTGGTAAGTTTGAATAAAATGCATTCTTTACCCTAATTCATTGAGTAATTTTACAAACAATGCTGACCAAGCTTAAACTGCATGAATGTGCAGGTTGATCTTTCTCTGCAATACTAACAAGTTTCGTCCTACCATTTCCCACATACAACAATTCAGCAGCAGATGACTTTGAAAACATGGTTAACCTATAAAATTTAATATAGTTGAAATCATTGTGGCAAAAGTTACTGCTGCAGAGGCGTCAGCTGCTTCTATGTAAGAAAGATTTTAACATTTCTCCACAAACAGCATACTTTCAGCAGACAACTCTGAAAGCTTGATGGCAAAAACCCGGAAAATCTCAATAAATGAAGGTATAATTACTGCAAAATGTTGAAAACATTGTGGCAAATGGAGAAATTTATCGTTTTGAGCAATTTCTCCTTTTGCCACATTGTTTTCAAAAGTCTGCTGCGTAGGCTTCAGAAAGCGTCTATATGTGGGAAAGGGTTAAGTTACATATTGAAGGATGAGAGTAAACTTCAACACTTTCACAGGAGTTATTTGACCTGTCTGGACTGGTATTACGCATAACAAACTTTTACATTACTTTTCAGAAACTGATGAATGTTTTAGTACCTTACTGAATAATTGTTCACAGATCTGTACGAACACTCTTGGCAGTTTTACCTGTTCCTGTAACACAGGATTTACACTAAAGAACCTAGCTACATGTGTTGGTATGTAATGTAAATATAACGAGTATTTTTGCAACGCTTGCTGCTTTACAGGGTATATAACATATAAGGAAAGCTGTTGTCTGTCATTCCATTTGTCAATCTATTCGCTTGCTGCCTTACAGGGTATATAACATATAAGGATAGCTGTTGTCTGTCATTCCATTTGTCGAGCTATTTGCTTGCTGCCTTACAGGGTATATAACATATAAGGATATCTGTTGTCTGTCATTCCAGGGTATATAACATATAAGGATAGCTGTTGTCTGTCATTCCATTTGTCAATCTATTCGCTTGCTGCCTTACATGGTATATAACATATAAGGAAAGCTGTTTTCTGTCATTCCATTTGTCAATCTATTCGCTTGCTGTCTTACAAGTTTGGTCAAACAAAGGAGTTTTAATATGAACTGCGCTCCAGGAAAACCAACCTTAACGTAATATTTACTTTAGTGAGACAGACTTGCCTAGGTTCATTACTTAACCCATTACTTCGCATGACTTTTCAAAGGTTGTCTGCTTTACTATCATCAGACAAACAATTTAAATAATCTATGAGACTGAAAGATTTATATTGATAAACAGTTGAAAATATTGCAATAAAAGGCGAAAATGGATACTGCTCTACAGTAGTTTGATGGGTTTAATGCTCCAACTGGATACTGCTCTACAGTAGTTTGATGAAACCTATGACTTGTTGGCAAACAGTGCAGAGCCAGATCAGACTGTGAGCTGAACAAGCTGATCTCTATCTGTGCAGTCGCAAATAACTTATTGTTACTTTTCGCAGGGCGCAACTCATTATAGTGAGACAATTCTAAAATTTGAGTACCCACAGCATAGGTTTCAAACATTAAATCAATACTATTTTTACATTTAAACTTTAAGATATCAACGAATGTGAAGGGCAGAATGATTGCTCTCAGCTATGTGAGAATTCCGAGGGTGGTTTCCGATGTTCCTGTAACATTAACGGATTCATCTTGGACCTGACGGACAGAAAAACTTGTATACGTAAGTTTGCTAAATTATTTTTGATGTTCCAGAAACTTTTGAAAAAATTTAGTTGAATAGAGAATTTTTTCAAAACAAATTTCTCAATTGCCCACAATGATTTCAACTTTCTGTATTCATTTATGCCTCAAATCTTTTAGAATTTACTTTTATTTCCTCAGATTTTTATAAAGCAGCCAACTAGAAATATTCTTACAATTGAAATGGTTCTGCTCTCAAAAACATTAACCCATTTTCAAATACAGACGCTTTCTGATGCCTCTGCGGCAGACAACTTTTGAAAACACTATTGTGGCTGAAGGAAAAATTGATCATTTATTGATATTTTTCAAATTTTTATCCAATTATTTGAAAGTCCTCTGCTGCAGATTTGATGTATGTAGGAAAGGTTTAAAGAAAGAGTTCATTCTTTCAAACTAAGCATAAAGGAAAACACATTTTTTTTCTCAAAACTTGCTTGATCAACAAGAATATGTTTTATTTCAGCGGAAGCCAATTGTGATTCAGGATCCAATCCTTGTGGTGCGAACACAGACTGTACTGTCATAGATAACACAGCAGTGTGTGTCTGTAAATCAGGCTTCCAGTTCCAGACAGGCTCTACAACAATATGTGAAGGTAAAACAATCCTTACATTCTGACAATACAGTCAAACTTGTGTTAGCGCTCACCTCTGTTAAGCTGTCAACTTGTATTAAGCAGCCACTTGAAGATTACCCAAAAGAACATTTTCTTCTTTCTTTGACTTGTATTGAGCAGCCACATTTTTACTTTCCCTAGGGTGGCAGCTTAAGCCAAGTTTGATTGTACATATGACATTTGTGAAGAACATTCATTCACAGAGTACTCAAACAGGGATCGCATCAATGAAGTTTTTAATCATATTACGTATTGCTTTTCCACTTGCAGACACACTGTGTAACATCTGCAGGTGAACAAATCTTGAAAAGATTGTGACAAAAAGAGAAATTGCTCCAAGTGCTGCAGCTATGTGGGAATAGGTTATACAGCATGTTTCATGCCTGGTTTACATTTGCCACGGGCACCGTGCGATAATCTCGTCTACGATTTTCCGTACGATTTTTCAGGCATCGTAGGTCGCGTATGTGTTTACATTGTATACGATTATCGTGCGATTTTTGTATGAATTATTGAGGGACTGATCGGGACAAATCCGTACGGAGGCTGTACGGAGATTGCACGGAAATTGTACAATTTCAGTGCAGTCATCGCACAGTTTCCGCAAGATTTCTACGGAAATCGTTCGGAGCCTATGCGGGTACGCAGCTCTGAGCCTTTGGGGTGGTAGCATTTTAGTCAATAGTTAGACGAATAATGAATAATTGAGGGAGATGGCCAATATATATACCCATCTGTAAAATACTTTGCCCATCTCAAGGGCGACGCAAGGCCGTCGTGGGTTTGCCGCGGGAAAACAGCGCGATATCCGAGCAATTTTACAGGTACTGCACGGGCACCGTGCGGCAACCTTGCGAATACTGTGCGAGGGCCTTACGAATATCCCATGAATCCACAATCTCCGTACGATCTTTTTTGGCAAGTTGACCGAAAGTCATGCGTTTGCTGCACGGTCTTCGCGTGGCCTCCGAAAGATGCCCGTGCGGGGATCGTGCAATGCTAGTACAATATGTGTACGGGCTACGGGCTTGCGATTTTTGAAATTTGTATAACTTTTTTTTATACAAAATTGTGAGGCCGCGGAGCCCGTGAATCCATATGATAATTGTACGGCTGTGGCCACCTCCCCATGGAGGCCGTACGGAAATGGAGATACGGGCAGTTTACGGGCTCCGTAGACAGATGAAGCTCACCTTAACATTGGTCCTGTGTATTAACGGAATAGCCCGAAGCACAGGCCAAATGTAAATGGGGCAATACTCCCTGATGTAGCTTAATGTTTAATTTGTTTCTGACATGATATCAATAACATATGAAAACTGCATAAAAACAATTCAAACAAACATGTATGTATGTATAAGTGTCATCTGTGGCTTAATAAGCATTTCAAATTCATTTAATAATGGTATTTTTTTGTTTTAACAGATATTCTAGACTGTGTGCTGCAATCCAATCCATGTTCTCAGAATTGTTCAGAACTTGCTCCAGGATACGAATGCCTCTGCGGGCTTGATGGCTATAAGCTGGACACTGATCAAGTTACATGTATAGGTAAGCAGTCTTAGCAGTGTGAGCTTTTTCCATGTTCTTAATTATATATTTGACCTCCAAAACCTATGTTGTTGGTACTGAAAATTAAAGAATCGTCTCAGAGAGATTTTAATGAGTGCTAACAGACATATTGTGGAAGGAAGACCGGTTTACTCTCCCTTTTCTAGTCCTCTGGGTTAGAATTAATTAAGAGTTCATTGAAGCTCATTATTGCAAGGAATGGGGTGTGACCTAGCAGTTGTTGATAAATGCTTATATAGATTTACTCTGTTAATGATTTAAGAGAAACAATGAATGAACTACAGGGTTTTAGAAGTTTACACTGTTTCTTGAACATTCTTTTACTTTTGATACACCCCTTATGACTTTTACTTTTGATACACCCCTTATAACTTTTACTTTAGATATGCCCCTATGTTAAGTAACTGTGCATTCATTGAATGATTTGTTGTTAATTAAGCATACACATTTGATTTCATCCTTTCTCTCATGCAAACAAATCAGCAGCGGATGACTTTGAAACGTTTAGGCAAAATTACGGAAAATCTCTATAAGGAAAGGTTGAACTGTTGAAAAGAGTTAGAAACTTTGTGGTAAAAGGAGAAATTGTTCATTTTAAGAAATTATTTGTCCTTTTGTCTCTATTGATCAAGTCTTCTGGAGCATTGCAATAAAAGGGTTGTATGTGGGATAGGGTTAAATAAAAAAAGTAAACAAGAAGCTATATAATTAAAGGGTCATTGATATTATATGAAGATCCCTATATTGTACTATATTGTAACTCCGTAAATGTTTGCCATAAAAAAGTTCAATCAAACTTCACCTCTCAGGAATTCTAATTCTACACATTAACAATGAAGGTAAAAATAACCTTAAAGATTGACAAGCAGTTACCAGTAACCCTGTTAAATCAATTAACAAATTTAGTCCTTTATCCATTTCCAATATAAAACCATTTTGCAGCTGACGACTTTGAAAACATCTCTGCTGATGAAAAATCTCAATAAATGAAAGTACAACTATTGAAATGAGTTGTAAACAGTGTGGCGAAAATAGAAATTGGACATCTTGAGCAATTTCTCCTTTTGACACAATATTTTCTAATATCGTCTCCTGCAGAGTCATAAGAAAGCATCTGTATGTGGGAAAGGGTTAATGTTTTCTCTCTATTTTGTATAGAATGTACTGAGGGAACATTTGGCGACGACTGTTCACAGATTTGTAGTTGTATAACAACAAATACCGCTTCGTGTAACAAGGTTGATGGAACTTGTACATGCAATTCCGGCTGGGAAGGGAGCAATTGTCAAACAGATATTAATGAATGTACACGAGGCACAGCTAACTGCGGGGATAACTCAAACTGCATCAACTCACCTGGATCTTTCGCGTGTCAGTGCAATGCAGGCTTTGTTGCAGATGGGGATGGTGTTTGTCAAGGTGAGTAGCAATGGGAACTCCTCAGTTTTAACAAAATATATACAGCAGACGAATTAGAAAATGTCATTGCATAGATATTGGCAAATCTCTACAAACATTCGTTTAACCCTTTCCCACTTACAGCAAATCTGCAGCAGATGACTAAGAAAACATAGTGACAAAAGCCTGAAAAATCTCCATAAAAGAAATTAAGTTGAAAACATTGTGGGCAAAGGTGAAATTGCTCATCATGAGCAATTTCACCTTTGGCCACAATGTTTTCAAAAGTCGTCTGCTGCTATTGCGTCAAATTGCGTCTGCAGGTGGGAAAGGGATAATTATTGAAAAGAATTGAAAAATTGTTGCAATACGAGAAATTGCTCACTATGAGAAATGTTGCCTTTCGCCACAATGTTTTCAGAAATGGTCTGCTGAAGATTATGTCAAAACATGTTTGAATGTGTTGAAATAGGCTTAAGTTGTTATTTAACCCTTTCCCACAAATAGACACTGTTTGACGCCTCTGCTGCAGACAACTTGTGAAAACACTGTGACAAAAGGAGAGATTGCTCATAACAAGCAATTTCTCCTTTGGCCACAATATTTTCAACTCTTTTTAATAATAAAACCCTTAGTTATGAAGATTTTTCATGTTTTTGTCAAAGGTCGTCTGCTGCAGATTTGTTGTATGTGGGAAAGGGTCAACTAAGACCTCGAACACCATTAAAGCAAAATACTTTTAAAACTTAATGAAAGTTTTCTTGTTAATTTCAGCTTGTACCGGCAATACTTTTGGGTCTGATTGTGCAACGACTTGCACTTGTGAGACCTCCAGCACAGATGTTTGTAATAACGTTAACGGAGGTTGTACGTGCAAACCTGGATGGAACGGGACAACTTGTGCTACGGACATTAATGAATGTAACACTCCAAACATTTGTGGTGATATTCTGAAAACGTGCGCAAACACACCGGGATCTTATTCATGTTCGTGTGCTACAGGCTATTCCGTTAATACACAGGACCAATGTATAGGTGAGCTTCATCTGTCTAAGACCTCCCAATTGATACATATACTTAAGATGCCTGTGAAAGAGACAACTTTTGGAAACATTGAGGAGAAATGAGCAATTTTATCTCTCCCAATCTGTAACTGTTTCTAAAAATAGAGGAAAAACTAGATTCAAAGATCTGAGTTTTTTTCCACTAAACTTAATGCACTATTACTGGTATATATACAGTTGAAGGCTAGCTTTTGATTATACTTAAGTTGCTTTTGGTTCATGTCAGAGTCCAAAGTCACCAATGGATTTGTTGTTTTAGGGTCATATCACAAAACGAGCAATCTTTAGGCATGTACATGGTCCGATAAGGATTTTCATCACAGCTCTAGATAAGGACCCTATTTCATGTTCCATAAATCTTTATACGACCCTCAAACCCTGCAGTGTTAGTACTCAAAATAATTGGCTCTGTGCTAAAATTACTTTGAATATGCACACCATAGGGTTTAGTTGAGAAGTAAGAGAGATCTTGTCGGGAAAGGACCAGTTTGCTCAAACTCATATTAAAAAAAAGCCCTTTGTCTTCCTTATTCACCATGAAGAAGTATAGGAGTTCTGAATGTCTTCACTATTCACCATGAAGTAGTACAGGAGTTCTGAATGTCTTCACTATTCACCATGAAGTAGTACAGGAGTTCTGAATGTCTTCACTATTCACCATGAAATAATACAGGAGGTCTGAATGTCTTCACTATTCACCATGAAGTAGTACAAGAGTTCTAAATGAAAGCCGCTTTACCATTTTCCAGGTACAAAAAATTTGCAGCAGACAACTGTGAAAGTATACCCGCAAAAATATGGAGAAATTCTGTAAATGAAAGTTTAATGATAACATATATAGTTGAAAACATTCTGGCTGGCAAATGGAGAAATGGCTCATCATGAGCCATTTCTCCATTTGCCAGATTGTTTTCAAAAGCCGTCTGCTGCAAAGGCATCAGAAAGTGTCAATATGTGGAAAACGGTTAAAATGTTTATGACTACCAACCGATCATACAAATATGCAATTTCATCATCATGTTCATAAAACAATGATATTTTCACACTTTTGCAGCGGACCACTTTTGAAAATATTGTTGTAAAAGTAAAATGTTCTTATAATCCGCAATTTCTCCTTTTGTTACAATACTTTCAATTCTATCCAGTAATTATTCTTTCATTATGAGATTTAACTTATTTTTACCTAGATGTTTTCAAAGTAGTCTGCTGCAGATTTGTTGTATGTGGCAAGGGGTCAAGTTTGATGTGACTTATAAATTGTTTATATGTAACACAGATAATGATGAATGTTTGAGGGGAACTGACGACTGTATCCAGAACTGTACAAACACCCCTGGATCATTTGAATGTTTGTGTGATATCGGAAACTTTGGCAATGGAGACACATGTACTCGTAAGTATTACTCAACTGACCTTCGATAAACTAAACTGAACTTTGTTTTACTCAACTGACCCTCGTATTACTCAACTGACCTTTGTATAACTCAACTGACTCTCATATAACTTAACTGACCTTTGTATAACTCAACTGACCTTCGTATAGCTCAACCAAACTTTATTTTACTCAACTGACCCTCGTATTACTCAACTGACCTTTGTATAACTCAACTGACCTTCGGTTTCCTCAACTGACCTTCGTATAACTCAACTGACCTTTGTATATTAAAACTGACCTTCGTTTAACTCAACTGACCTTCGTATAACTCGACCTGACCTTCGTGCAAAGATATATGAGCCAGTCCATTGGAAAAGATACAAGTTGACATTTCTGAACAATTTAGATCCTGATCATATTGTCCCCCTGGTCTTTTGTCAGATTCTACGCAAGTTCACAAAATCTTCTAAAAAGCTTCTGTAAAAAGTATATGAACTGTGTAATGACCTGTCTCACCTGAATTTGTATTGTTTGCAAGTTACCCTCAATATTGTCATTTGCACCGAAAGAGTTAGATTGATTTATATTTTCAAAGACATTATCAATATCTTTGTCTTTTACATATTTGCATCTTTGGTCTAAGCGATGAATGATAAGATATATAATTAAGTGTAATTATACCCCCAGATACGTAGTATATGGGGCTATATAGGAGTCACGCTTGTCGGTCGGTCGGTTTGTTGGTTGGTCGGTCCATTTGTCGGTCCGTTGATCTGTGGACATTTCTTGTGAACACTATTTCTCAGCAACCCTTTGTCACAATTTAATATAACTTCACAAGATTGATTGATACTAAGCCTAGTTGTGCATACAATCGGCGTGTTGTACTGGAATTATTTTTAAATGAGTTATGGCCTCTTGAATTTCTCATACATATTACATATATGTCCATATTTTGTGAACACTATTTCTCAGCAACCCTTCATCAGAATTTAATACAACTTCTCAAGAATGATTGATACCAAGCATAGTTGTGCATATTGTCGGCGTGTTGCACTGGAATTATTTTTAAATGAGTTATGGCCCCTTGAATTTCTCATACATATGTTTATTTTCAGGCACCAGCTGGGGGTATTCATCACCTTCAGTGATATTTCTAGTTTTAATTAAATTTGTAATAACTTTTAAATAGTATACAAGGTGATATGAATTACACTAAGTGATTATAAATTTGATGAAGGGGTAGGGGAAAACTCCAAACACAATGCTTAAAGTCACAACATTATTATAGAAACATTGCAAAAATAGGAAAGATGAAACAAAAGATGAAACCATAGTTCTATGGAGAAAAAAGTTTAGTTGACCGAATAGAAAACTGTTGTGAAAACAGTAGTAACTGATCATTATCACAACAGTATACATTGCTGTCAAAACACAAATCCTCAATAAATGCAGTAAAATATGAAACATGCTTAATGCACTGTTCTAACCGAATTTTCCGAGCAATATTGTATCTGACATTGATTATCCATAATTACTTTTACAGTACTATATATGGAGTTTTCTTTTTTTTAACAGGATGTATAAGCAATACATATGGAGTTCAGTGTGCTGAAACCTGTTACTGCATTTCCGCCAATTTCCAGACATGCAACCCGATAACAGGCTGCGTGTGTAATACAGGATGGAAAGGCTTGAACTGTTCGGAAGATATCAATGAATGCACAGCAGGCACTAGCAGTTGTGTGCCCAATTCTAACTGTGTTAATAATGATGGTGGTTATGAATGTGTCTGTGAAGCTGGTTTTACCAAAGATGGCGATAATAATTGTGTTGGTAAGTCTGTTTGAATGGTGTTTTCTGCCGCATTCAACAATTGTTTTAGTTATATCACAGCTTTTCCTGGGTTAGTTACCGGTACTTCTTGTCCATTTATCCTGAAACCAGCCAGTCAGTTGAAATGCTAATCGCACAATTCTGAGTGCCAAGGAGGGCAAGCCATTACTTTGATTTTTAAAGTCTTTAGTATGACCTGACTGGAGATCAAATATGTAACTCCCACATAAAGGGGAATGCTCTTCCACTTCATCACTAATGCGGTTGTTTTGACTTGATCTGAATTTTATCTGCTTAGGAAAGGGTGAATATATAGCTGGTATAACTCAGATTGATTGCTGCGTGTGTAATTTAAACTTTATTTACCGCTCTTAAACACTATTATGTTTGCTATAATGAAGTCGTATTCTTTTCAGAACAATTTGTACTTTGAATTATTTTTTGCATATAATATTATACAATCATGGACTTTTCAGCTGTTATACATGATGTGATATGCACCAAAAAAATCATTATTGACCAAGGCGATAGCCGAGGTCAATAATGATTTTTTTGGTACATATCAACATCATGTATAACAGCTGAAAAGTCCATAACTGTTTTATTATATAACCCTAAATTTATCATATTGTTTTGATATTGATCAACTTAAAAGAAAACAGAGGACCACTCAAGGAAAATTTCTGTACAGTTTGAGCTTTATTGACCAAGCAATTTAGGAGGAGGCATTAACTGCTTGCTTCGTAGCTTTCTTTGTGTTAAGTGCATCTTTATTTTACATAATTCTTTGCATTTCTTCCTTCGAAAGGTTTCGCAAAGCGCTTTGGTGGAGGTTCATTTTCCATTTTGACAGTTATTGTCGTTTGGAAACACAGGAAATAACCAATGGAAGTCAAACGCTTGATTGCATTTAATCATGATCATCCGAACGAGCTTCGGAAGTTTCCGTGGTCATTCGGAACGCGCCTCGGAACATTCCGTAGCCTACGGATAAAGGCGAAGGATATTAACAGGAGGCTCATGGGATTCCCCGGTCTTCCCCTGTTACTATTTATAAAACTGGTGCATATCAGAAAAAAACGATGCATATCGCAAGATATTTTTTCTAAAAAGTTACTTTTTAGCCAAAGAAAAAGCGTCTATTTATAGGTTATATAATAAATTTTGTTATTTACTCAACAACTCAAACATTTGAGCAAACATTTTTATCTTTTACCTTAAATTTTAACTGTTTGCAATATGCCACCAGATATATTTTCATAAAACAAATCTCATATTTGATGAAATATATTTTCATCCTAATAATAGATTTATACATTTTTTGACCAATGGTCAGCATCAGATTCTCAAGTAATACTTTCATGTATTGTCAATTTTGAAGGTCACAAAGTATAGTAAAAGGTAATTGGTAAATAATTATATGGAAAAGAACAGAAAACAAACTCTTTCATCTTAAACCAACAAGTACATGGGCATACGGTTCATAATATTTCAACATACTTTATTATTGCAGTTTGTTCCAGCAACACTTATGGCACAAACTGTAGCCAAACATGCGACTGTGTAGGCAACAATACTGTTGACAGTGCTCAAACATGTAATAGTGCGACTGGTGTATGCGAATGTAAAGCTACCTGGAATGGTACCCATTGTGAACTAGACATCGATGAATGTCTCGCAAACACAGATGGTTGTGAATCGGTTCCTAATCAAGGCTGTCATAATATAGATAATGGATTTGAATGCTCATGTTTCGTAGGCTACGAACTCAACAATGGAACTTGCATGCTTAGTAAGTTAAGTTTTTTTCTATATTGAAGGCATTTTGAGGCCTTTTCAGCAGTATTGCAAATATTGTGGAGAAAGAAGAAATTGCTTTTAATGATTTAAAATCTTTATACTTTTATCTTTTTTTAACCCTTTCCCTCATACGACAATTCTGCAGCAGACGACTTTGAAAACAAATTGTCAAAAAATAGAAAATCTCTATAATTGAATGGATAATTACCTATGACTAAAAGTGAAAAACATTGTGGCAAAATGAGAAATTGCTTGTTTCGAGCAATTTCTTCTTTTGTCGCTATTTTTTTCCAAAAGCCTTCTGCTGTAGAGGCGTCAGAAAGCTTCTATATGAGGAAAGGGTTAATATGTCACTTTTGTTTTCAAATGTTTTCAAAGCAGACGTTTTATGTCATATAAGGTTAACAGTTTAATAGAGTTTAAAACATTGGAGAAATTGCTCATAATGCGCAACTTTTTTTTCCTAAAATGATATTTACTTTTGTAAGAATGTTTGCAAATGTTTTCAGTTTGGCATCAACTAAAACTGACTTTACATCAACTCTTTCCCCACATCTGCTGCAGACGACTGAAATTATCTAATTATGGAAAATCTCTAAAAATGAATGTATGATTAATTTGATAAAGTTGAGGACATTATGGCAAAAGAAGAAATTGAGCAATTTGTCCTTTTGCCACAAAAATTATCAGAAGTTCGCTGCAGATGCATCATCGTGCATCTGCAAAGTGGGAAAGGGTAAATGGAATGAGACTTTTTTATTTTATTTCATCTCTTTCAGTTACAGCAACTACGACTCCAGTAACAGCGCCAGGTTAGTAACCTTAACCCCGTCTACAGAGTTGTTTGTTTTGTGTGGTGTTTAACGCAGCTTTCAACAGTTTATCAGTTATATCAGAGATTTTTTTCTGGGTTGGGGATAGAATCCCAACCTCCTACACCCGAGGCAGATGAAGAACAGGGTTTGATCCCTGGTTGTTTTGAGAACAAAGGCTTAACCCTTTCCCACAAACAGCAAATCTGCAGCAGACGACTTTGAAAGTCTACTAAAAAATATTGAAAACCTCTATAAATGTAGGTTTCATTACTGAAACAAAGTTGAAAACATTGTGGCAAAAGGAGAAATTGCAAACGATGTTTTCAAAGGTCGGCTGCAGATCTGTCAAAATGTGCCTATAGGTGGGAAAGGGTTTAAATCTCACACAAACAAAAAATCTTCAGCAGATGACTTTAAAATATGGAAAAGGTTAATTGTAGAATAAATTTTAAAAAAATCTTACAAAAGGACAAGTTGCTCCTTATGAATTTCTCCTTTTGTCACTATGTTTTTCAAAAGTCGTCTGTTGCAGATACGTCAGAATAAGTATGTGGAAATGGTTTGTAATGGTAGTACTGATTTGTGTCCTTGCAAATACTCACAGCTATGAAAATAACAATGTGACCGATGCATCAATAACTGGTTCATTATACATGTATCTCAGTTATAATTACTGGTGAATTTAGCCAGGAAATGTTCATAATATCTCTGTTATAATTACTGGTGAATTTATCCAGGAAAAGTTCATTATATCTCAGTTATAATTACTGGTGAATTTAGTCAGGAAAAGTTCATTATATCTCAGTTATAATTACTGGTGAATATAGCCAGTAAAAGAATTCATTATATCTCAGTTATAATTACTGGTGAATTTAGCCAGGAAATGTTCATCATATCTCAGTTATAATTACTGGTGAATTTAGCCAGGAAAAGCTCTGATGTTACTGGAATAATGCAGAAAGTTGCATATTTTTCAAACAACTAAGTGTCGAGTCAAGATGCTTTGAGACTTCAGCCTTAACCCTTTCCCTCATACGACAATTCTGCAGCAGACGACTTTGAACATATTGTGGCAAAAGGAGAAATTGCTAGTTTTGAGCAATTTCTTCATTTGTCACTATGTTTTCAAAAAGCTGTCTGCTGCAGAAGCGTCAGATAGCGTCTGTATGAGGGAAAGGGTTAAATAGACAAACTTGAATCACAGGCCCAAAGCAAGTTAACCTTGGCTTGATCCAGGTGAAAATTGATGCATTGGCATCAGGTATATTAAGGGGAAACTAAACAAAAAAGTACTTTCTTATTTTTGCACATGGTTTCTACACTATCAACAAAGCTACACTTATAGCTAATTACCGTAGATATTCTTTGATATATTTAAACCTTTCCCACATTCAACAAATCAGCAACAGACCACATTATAAAAAAACATCTAGGCAAACATGTGGCTAATTTCTATAAATTACTTTTTAATTATCCAATAGAGTTGAAAATATTGTAACAGAAGGAGAAATTGCTTATCATGAGCAATTTCTCCTTTTGCCACAAAGTGTAAAGAAATGTGTGCTGCAGAGGCATCAAAATGTATCAATCCTTTTCCTGATACAGATTGCTGTATCTGGATCAAATACACTTTGAAATCAATGGTGGAAATGTAACAAGAAACCGCTGAAGACGGTAAGGCCGGATTGTCGGCAATTTGACCTTGAAAATCGACAAACCAAGGTCAAGGTCAAAGTAACCATATAAATCAATAGAACTTGTTACTTGTTACCTTCAGGAAAAGTTTCAAGTTTGTAACCCTTTCCAGTGCTGAGATTTTGCCTCAACCTGAAACTTTAACCAAAATGTTGACGGACAGACAGACGGACATCGCCAATCTATAGACCGGAATTGCTAGAGCAATCCGGCCAAAAAAAATTCATCTTTCCCTACAATGTTTTTAACTCTGTATAAAAATGATTTTTTCCCACAATTAACAAATCTGCAGCAGACGGATTTGAAAACATCTAAACAAAAGTAAAGCAAATCTTTAATTATAAAAATCAAAAACAGTTTGAAACAATGTTGCAAAAGGAGAAATTATTGTTCATTATAAGCAAAATTTGTCAACAATTGTTAAATGGATCTAGTTTGACAAGTCTATCATACAGTATTTAGTTTAGTTTTAACTTATTTATTATACATCAATTGCGAAACAAGCTTTAAGCTTAATATATTAATCATGCTTGATATCTGCTTCCTGGAACCATAACCATAACTCAGACCGGTTATGTGGAAAGTCCCACAAGCAGAAACCACTTGTCACAGGATTCAAACCTGGGACCTTTGGTATGAGAGGTCGACACTCTACCACTGTACCACTTTCTTCCACATACAGTATTTCATTTTATAAGATGACAATGCTTGTATCCGACCTTATATACCCATTACTTATTTCTTTACTTGTGAACTGGGATGAAATGAAAGAATTTGGAGTAAGAGAGTCATGGAACTTTTTTCAAAAGCATATACAACACTGTGTTGATAAATTTATTCCTCTTGATTCCAAGAAAGGGAAGTTAAATAAACCCAGATGGATGGACTATTACTATTTAAGTATAGTGAAAAAGAAGTACAATGCTTGGACAAATTTTACTTACACTAGAAATCATAGAGACTATGTTGAGTATTGTAAACTCAGAAACAAGGCCTCGAGAGCTGTCTATTTTTACAAGAAGAAACATGAAAAAGGTATTGCTCAAAATGTTTGGAAAAATCCAAAAACTTTTTGGTCATCAAGGATCAAACAAAAAACAAAAGCGGAATTAGTGATTTAAAGGACCATAAGGAAATTTAGTGACTGATAATGTGGAGAAGGCAAACGTGTTAAATGAATTTTTCACATCTGTGTTTACGGTTGAAAGTGATGCTCCATTGCCTGATTTTGATAAGACACAACAAATAATTGCTTGTTGACATTATATTACGAGAGGAGACTGTCTTGAAACATCTTCAGAAACTAGACCCATCTAAGGCTTGCGGCCCTGACAACTGTCATCCTAAGTTATTGAATGAATGTGCCCATGAATTGTATTGTCCACTTTTTAATATTTTTGGTAAATCTATCAAGGAAGGTAAACTTCCTGATGATTGGAAATGTGCAAATGTAACAAATATTCACAAGAAGGGATCTAAAAGTGAACCTGGGAATTATCGCCCGGTGTCATTGACTTCAGTAGTGTGCAAAGTTCTAGAAAACATAATTCGCGAGAATATCCTTGAATATCTTAACAAACACAAGTTAGTATCTGAAAGTCTGTATGGCTTTAGACGTCATAGAAGTACAATTCTTCAACTACTTACTGTTCTGGAAGATTGGACTGGATGATAAGTTGCAGGTTAATTCTATCTACTTTGACTATGCGAAAGCATTTGATAGTATAGCTCACCGTCGTCTTCTACATAAACTGGAAGCTTATGGAGTTACAGGAAATTTGTTGAATTGGATCAAAAGTTTCCTCTTGGACAGAAAACAAAGAGTAATAGCGAATGGCTCAACATCCCAGTGGAGCAATGTTATATCTGGAGTGCCTCAGGGCTCCATATTAGGTCCTCTCTTATTCGTCATTTATGTGAATGATGTACCAGAAGTGGTTCAAAGTGAATGTCGACTCTTCGCAGACGACACAAAACTATATAGAGTCATAGGAAGTAACGCTGATATAGATATTCTTCAAGATGATGTCCAGCATATGTGTGAATGGAGCAATATTTGGCTATTGAAATTTAATATTAAAAAGTGTAAGGTTATCCATATTAGCTATGATCATTTTGAAACGGATTACACCATGTTTGACTCGAATTACAAAACTTCTAAAATCGAAAAAGACGTCTCAGAAAAGGACTTGGGTATATTTTTCTCAAATAATATCAGTTTTAATTCTCATATAAACAAAACTGTTGACAAGGTAAACAGCCTAATAGGTCTTGTCAGGAGAAATTTAGTGTATATGGACATAAAACACTTTCTGATGCTGTACAAGACCCTCATTCGTCTTCATCTCGATTATGGAGATCTTATATATAACCCATGTCTAAAGAAGCATAAACAGATTATTGAAAACTGTCAAAGACGTGCAACAAAATTAGTACCGGAAATTTCTCATCTTCCATATGAGCAACATTTGATTGAGCTGAACTTGCCATCTCTAGATGGCTGCGAGGTGATCTCATACAAGTATTCAAAATGATACATCACATCGATGACATAGATTTCACTACTTTGTTTACTTTATCAGCCAACACATCCAACCGTGGACATAATTACAAGATACAAAAGCCAAGAGCAAATAAGAATATTCGGCTACACTCATTTGCCCATAGAGTCATAAATTATTGGAACGCTTTACCTGTAGAAATAGTGAATGCAAAAAATGTTTTTAGTTTCAAGACAAAGCTAGATAAGCTGTGGCAACCAGAGAGGTTTACTGTAGAGAAAGTGTATGGATAATTCTAAACGTGCTATTAAGTCAACTTATGCCAAACTGGACCAGAGACCAAGCGAAACCGACTTCGAAGGGGAAAGACATGCCTTAGGGGCCTAATAGTTTCCTTCAAGAACCAGGTAGAACCAGTTAGGTACATGTTACGTGCGTAATATAACATGACTGATTCACAATTTTTGTATTCATCCGCGAATGTTTACAAATTGGCTCAGAACGTGTATCCGGTAAACACAAACGTCACAATAGATGGAAGAGCCCGATAAACAAAGTTTAGAGGGGGTATATTGGAGTCACTCTGTGGGTTGGTCCGTTGCAATTTTGCTTGTCCGGAGCATAACTTAAAACCTAATTGTTAGAATTTAATAAAACTTCATACGATGATACAACGCATTGAAAGGAAGTGCGGTGTACAGGAACCATAACTCTACTTTACCTAATTACAGAGTTATTGCCCTTTGTTACTTTTTCTTGTTTGTAGATTCTTGTCCGGAGCATAAATTTTAAACTAATTGTTGGAATTTAATAAAACTTCATACAATGATACAACTCATGGAAAGGAAGTGAGGTGTACAGACACCATAACTCTACTTTACCTAAATACACAGTTATTGCCCTTTGTTACTTTTTCTTGTCCTGAGAATTACTTAATAACTAATAGATGGAATCTAATACAACTGCATACAATGGTAGAACACAATGAGAGGAAGTGCAGTGCATTGTTCTCACTCACGTAAACTGTTACGTAAATTACGTAAACAAGTTCACTTTCACGCATGTATTTTAGGACATATGCGAGATTGCGCGTAAGAAAATTCTGCTGCCGAAAAGCATACTGTATAGTCATTCAGGTGCTGAATATGATATTCAACCGAATCAAATATTTAACGAAATAATTATATATCTTATTCGTAAAGTATAGGGAGTTGGTCATATTTCGTTTAATTTTTTGCTACCCATTTCGTCTAGTCAATTTAACTGTGTGTTGGAAGAAAACAAAATGGCTGACGATTCAAATTTTTCACTGATGTGATGCATTCTTTTAATCGTTGCAAAAGCTGTCTATGATGTAAACATCATGATAACGTTGATCGCGCCAGTCAGATAAATGTGAAAGGAAAATTACTTATTGAAACCGTACTCAAGAAGAATGCATAACAAAACTAGATGATGTTGATTAAAAAGTTTAGAAATAAACTTACTTGATAAAATCATCTAGCTAGTATGCAAGCCTTATTTAAACAGACAACGACTTATTAATAATGAGGCAACAATAAATAGATATTGATGAGGTCATACAGATGGCTTAACATAAATGTAAAATGTAGACAATTATGAATAAGTGTTACTTCTGTTATGCTTAAAATGTGTTACAGTGCAGAGAATTTGATCAAAGTTAATCTCAAACATGTGCTTCTTGTTTATCCTATTTTATTATGAAAAATTTGCCTTCCAATTTTCATACCCCCAGATTTTAACTCTTATATACATAATTACAGAATTATTGCCCTTTGTTACATTTTGTTGAGCGTTAAGCAAATTCAAAACTACTGGATGGAATTTGATAAAACTTCATACTATGTATGATACAACACATTGAGAGGAAGTGCAGTGAGCAAGAACCATAACTCTATTTTAGCTTATTACAGATTTATTTCCTTTTGTTACATTTTCTTGTTCGTAGAATAGTTTTCATCGCCCTTTCTTACTTTTTTCTTGTCCGGAGATTATCTTTAAAACTACAATTTTGGAATTTAAGGTGGGGTTTCTTAATATTCTACTACCTTTCCTATCAGGGCAACCTTTCGGGGGTTTTAATTACATTCATTTGTAATTAGTTAACAGTTCATTAAATATTACATGTTGGGACTATTTTCTGACCGCGAAAACCCGATTTTATTTTTGTGTTTTGTCATGTGATAAAAAGAATCTGACATTCGCTGTCATTTCATAAAGTTTTATTAAACTTGTCCAAGAAATTTGTTATTAAGCTCTCCAAAGGCTCGCTTAATAACACATTTCTTGAACTCGTTAAATAACTATAGAATATTACGTTTCGGGAGCGATAAAAGGGTTCGTATTGCACTATAAGTAGCGTGGAAACATCGATATCTTACGAGATCGAAGGTCGAGTAAGATATGGATTTTCCCACGCTACGAGCTGTGCAATACAAACTCATTTATCGCTCCCGCAACGTAATATTCCTTTTACTTTATACCTACGATCTATGAAGAGCGTAAACACTAACAAATATACAGATTGAATATATTATTTTTTTTGGGATACAATTTTGTAATCTTAAAATGAAAAGATGAATGGCCGATGAATATTTACTACAATACTTAGGCCACGCCCTTAGAAAGTATGCTAATACGTAACAATAACATACTTATAACATTATCAAATTAAATTTCCATTATTTTGTCGGAGAAAATAACAACATAATCTTTATTTGCGGGTTTTATTAAATTTGACGCTAGGATTTCGATACATACAAAAAAAAATCCCCAATAGTACTGGTTGTCTGCATATTTTACTACATAGCGCAGATTCAAAACGGGAACCTCGCTGAATGTAGTCCGCGCACTGTCTGACGTCACAATCTTATATTTTCACTGGGTGTAGATACGGAATTTTAATCTGTCGTGTCTGAACTGTGCATGTCAATCAGGACATGTACAGGCATATAATAAAACTTTATATGAAATGACAACTCATGTCAGATCCTATATATGTAAAATAACTTCACTACATTATAACATATGACCTACCATTATTTCTGAATGAAACATGTTCATTGTTTGTATTTTTCTAGCCGGTCAAAGCAGAACCACAGTGCGATTGTCATTAAACTACACCGTTCCAGCATCAGACAATCTAAATGTAACGGCAACAAATGAACAATACAGTAGCGAAACAGAAACAGGGGTAAATGGCATAATATACATCCAACCTTTCCTTTGAGAGTTAATTGTCTACATGGACTAAAAAGAAAGCTTATAATGTTTAAATTGTTTAAACCCTTTCCCACATACATATACTTTCTGATGCTCTTTCCCACATACATATACTTTATGATGCTCTTTCCCACATACAAATACTTTCTGATGCTCTTTCCCACATACATATACTTTCTGATGCTCTTTCCCACATACATATACTTTATGATGCTCTTTCCCACATACATATACTTTCTGATGCTCTTTCCCACATACATATACTTTATGATGCTCTTTCCCACATACATATACTTTCTGATGCTCTTTCCCACATACATATACTTTCTGATGCTCTTTCCCACATACATATACTTTCTGATGCTCTTTCCCACATACATATACTTTATGATGCTCTTTCCCACATACATATACTTTCTGATGCTCTTTCCCACATACATATACTTTATGATGCTCTTTCCCACATACAAATACTTTCTGATGCTCTTTCCCACATACATATACTTTCTGATGCTCTTTCCCACATACATATACTTTCTGATGCTCTTTCCCACATACAAATACTTTCTGATGCTCTTTCCCACATACATATACTTTCTGATGCTCTTTCCCACATACATATACTTTCTGATGCTCTTTCCCACATACATATATTTTCTGATGCTCTTTCCCACATACATATACTTTCTGATGCTCTTTCCCACATACAAATACTTTCTGATGCTCTTTCCCACATACATATACTTTCTGATGCTCTTTCCCACATACATATACTTTCTGATGCTCTTTCCCACATACATATATTTTCTGATGCTCTTTCCCACATACATATACTTTCTGATGCTCTTTCCCACATACATATACTTTCTGATGCTCTTTCCCACATACAAATACTTTCTGATGCTCTTTCCCACATACATATACTTTCTGATGCTCTTTCCCACATACAAATACTTTCTGATGCTCTTTCCCACATACAAATACTTTCTGATGCTCTTTCCCACATACATATACTTTCTGATACTCTTTCCCACATACATATACTTTCTGATGCTCTTTCCCACATACATATACTTTCTGATGCTCTTTCCCACATACAAATACTTTCTGATGCTCTTTCCCACATACATATACTTTCTGATACTCTTTCCCACATACAAATACTTTCTGATGCTCTTTCCCACATACATATACTTTCTGATGCTCTTTCCCACATACATATACTTTCTGATGCTCTTTCCCACATACATATACTTTCTGATGCTCTTTCCCACATACAAATACTTTCTGATGCTCTTTCCCACATACATATACTTTCTGATACTCTTTCCCACATACATATACTTTCTGATGCTCTTTCCCACATACATATACTTTATGATGCTCTTTCCCACATACAAATACTTTCTGATGCTCTTTCCCACATACATATACTTTCTGATGCTCTTTCCCACATACATATACTTTATGATGCTCTTTCCCACATACATATACTTTATGATGCTCTTTCCCACATACATATACTTTCTGATGCTCTTTCCCACATACAAATACTTTCTGATACTCTTTCCCACATACATATACTTTCTGATGCTCTTTCCCACATACATATACTTTATGATGCTCTTTCCCACATACAAATACTTTCTGATGCTCTTTCCCACATACATATACTTTCTGATGCTCTTTCCCACATACATATACTTTCTGATGCTCTTTCCCACATACAAATACTTTCTGATGCTCTTTCCCACATACATATACTTTCTGATGCTCTTTCCCACATACATATACTTTCTGATGCTCTTTCCCACATACATATACTTTATGATGCTCTTTCCCACATACAAATACTTTCTGATGCTCTTTCCCACATACAAATACTTTCTGATGCTCTTTCCCACATACAAATACTTTCTGATGCTCTTTCCCACATACAAATACTTTCTGATGCTCTTTCCCACATACATATACTTTCTGATGCTCTTTCCCACATACAAATACTTTCTGATGCCTCTCCACAAGAAGACTTTTGGAAACACTGTGACAAAATGTGAAATTGCTCATTATGCCACAATATTTTCAACTTTATCAATAATTGTACTTTCATTAAAGTTTTGATATTTTTGACTACAGGTTAATATTTTCAAATTTGTCTGCTGCTGATTTGATGTATATAGGAAAGGATTAATATAGTTAAGTTGTTTGTTTTAGTTTAAGGTTAAGATTTATTTTCACTGAGTTGGCACCAAAAGTGATAATTCCACAAGAGAAGCAGCTGTTTCAATTTTATGAATTGCAATAATAACCCTTTCCCACATACAACAAATCTGCAGCAGACGACTTTGAAAACATTTAGGCAAAAAGATGGAAATCTCATAAATTGAGTTATACAGAATTACTGAAAAAAGGTGAAAGCGTTGTGGCTAAAGGAGAAATTGCTCACTTTGAATATTAATCAATAATCATACATTCACAAATGGAAATGTTCAGTAAATTCACCTACATGTTTCCAAAGTAGTCTGTTGCAGAAGTGTTGCATGTGGGAAAGTGTTAACTGTTTCACATAGAAATAAAACTTTTATGACCACCCAGATTACTAAGGAAAATATGAGGAAAGTAAAAATGATAGTACAGTACATTTTCTTTTCCTACTATCCCACTATATCTTCCTACTTCTTCAAAAAATTATACCATAAATTGTCCATATATTCCTTCATTTTCTTCAATACTTTCAACTTTGAAGAGAGTCTATTTAAAGCAAGTGATACTGTGCTCAAAGTAACTCTAATTAGACCTTAGAGAATTTCAACAGTAATACTGAGTGACTAATGTATTTGCTATTGTGCTAAAAAGAATTGGATTCTCACAAGTTGAGAAGACTTTTTTCATTTTACGAATTAGCAGTCTATAGAAATCGATCAGTTGCCAAAGATTATTTACAACTGTTTACCCTTTCCAAAATAAAACAAATCTGCAGCAGACGACTTTGAAATCATCTTGAAAAAAAAAAAAAAAGAATATCTCTTTAAATGAAGGTATATTTGCTGAAAAAGAATTGTGGCAAAAGGCAAAATTGCTGAAAAAAGTTGAAAACATTGTGGCAAAAGGCAAAATTGCTCATCATGAGCAATTTCTACTTTTGTCACAATGTATTAAAAAGTCCTCTGCTGCAGAGGCATCAGAAAGCATCTATATGTGGGAAAATGTTAACCTAGCATATTTTAAAGATTCACAGGGACAATATGTTATATCTGGATTTGCGGAAGTATAACTTTGATACAAAGTTGAAAACATGAAGGGAAAAAGATAAATTGCTCATATTGAGCAATAACTCCTTTTTCCATTATATTTTTCCAAATTTGTCTTATGTATAAAGTATCAGACGTCTTCTCGGAATTCTTTTAAAATATCAGACGACAAAATACTTTTTCATGACTTCACTCACACTAAAATAATTTTCTGCATCTATTGTTATAATTGGTTCTTGTGGTGCACTTTTCCATTGTTTAAAGCGACTGAACTCCAGATACCAAACTGTCGAAAAAAAAAAAAAAAATCCAATTTTAAGAAAATAAGTGTTATTTGTGTATATGGGGCATTAAAATATGATAACTGACATATTACATACCCCTATAATCGGTGAGATTTTCTTGTTTTCGATACTTTTTCCATCGCAAATTCTACCCTGTCAGTAACGGGGTAATTTTATAAATAGCTTTCGATGCTTTTAATCTCATTCATCACGTGACTTGAAAAGTCGTCACGTGAATTGAAGAGTCGTCACATGACCGATAGGACGCATGCGCATTAAATGAAACATTTTTATACCATGAAGGTTTTATGCAAAATCACGAGGAACTCATGCAATAACAAACAAATCTCTATGATTACTGTCGTTCGACTCCAAACGTGTAAATTGTGTATAACTGTACACTCCTGTCAGAGTGAACCGTTATATAGTTATATCACGTGATCGTTGCAAGGTGCCCGTCTGAAGGATTCCGTGGTATATTTAAATAGGACACCCCTTCATCGGGACAATTGAAAACGACTCAAGTTCACTTTTTTGATAAAAAACGATACATTTTCTACCCTGGTTTTACTTGGATAACATAAAGAATAACATTTAGGGCGAATTCGATTTTTTTTTATTTTTTGTTTGTTTTTTGTTCGTGCCATCTGGATTTCAGTAGCTTTAAACTGTTTTTGATAGAATTCTTGGGTTCCAAACAAATAACACTGAGCTAGGGAAAATATGTGAAAGTCGTTGTGATGCTTGCTATAAAGTTCAATTAAAAAAAATGTAGAAAATAAAATAATCTATAAAATGACTACAGTATATCTATCATAAAGATGCAGAATGTAAAAAGTAAACAGTGGCCTTAGTATACAAATGTATGACCAGTGCTGTGAGAAATCCAACCAAAGCAGATCTATCATTGCTCAATATGGGGGCGATTTTCATCTTCTAAATTCTTTATTTGACCTCAACACCTATATTGTGGGTACTGTAATTATAGAGGTTTTCCATACTTTTGAGTAGACATTTTCAAAGTCGTCTGCTGCAGATCTGTTGTATGAGGGAAAGGGTTAAATCGTCGTCTGCTCCAGGTAGTCTCATGCATCAAGATGAAATACATTTGCATATGCCAAAGGATTTAATTATTAACCCTTTCCCTCATATAGACGCTTTCTGACGCCTCTGCAGCAGACGGCTTTTTGAAAACATAGTGACAAAAGAAGAAATTGCACAAAACGTGCAATTTCTCCTTTAGCCACAATGTTTTCCACTTTTTATCATAGGTTATCCATTCAATTATGGAGATTTTCTATTTTTTGACAAAATACGTTTAAAGTCGTCTACTGCCTAATTGCTGTATGAGGGAAAGGGTTAAATAATGATAGAAGCTTAACATTGATAACGTGCATTTGTATAATTATCTGTTACGCTTGGATCAATCTTTTTATACTAGAAGGCAACAGAAAGTACGAACTTTTCTTTTCTTTCATCATTCAAATAACATTCTGATTTAGAAACCCCTTTATGTAGGAAAAGGTTAAACCTTTCTCACATAAAAACAAAATTGCAGCAGACAACTTTGAAAACAAAAACCTGAAAAATCTCCATAAAAGATAGCTTAATTATTAAATAAAGTTGAAAACATTGTGGCCAAAGGAAAAATTGTCCATCATGGCCACAATGTTTCCAAAAGTCATATGCTGATATTGCATTAAATTACGTTTGCAGGTGGGAAAGGGTTAAGAAAATACAGTTAAATTAAATATGATATTTTTAATTTTTTTTTAATTTTAGGTAAATTCATATTTTCAAAACGCTATGCAGGGCTCAACATTTGTGGGCGCTTCAGTACAAGGGTCAGTAAGGTAGGTATATCAAACTTCTATCGTTACTTTGCCCTTCACACATCTAAACAACAATTTACAGCAGACAACTTTGAAAACGCATTAGCAAAACGTAAAAAATCTCCATAAATTTGTGTTTTTAGCTCGACTATTCGAAGAATATGAGAGTTTTACTACTCGCCCCGGCGTCGGCATCTCCGTCGGCCTCCGGTTAAGGGCGGGCGGGCGGGCGGCGTCCAGTATGTTGTCAGCTCAATAACTTTAGAAGCCTCTGTCCAATCATCACCAAATTTAGTCAGAATGTATATTGGGATAATATCTCGAAAAAGTTCGATAACTAGCTATATCGCTTAAGTCAATCAAGAGTTATCGCCCTTTAATTATAGAAATTACCCAAAATTGATCTTGTCAGCTCAATTACTTAAGAAGCCTTGGTCAAATGATCATTAAATTTTGTCAGAATGTGTATTGGGCTAATATCTCGGACAAGTTCGATAACTATCTATATCGTTTGAGTCAATCAAGAGTTATTGTCCCTTTTATTATAGAAATTACCGAAAATTGGTCTTGTCAGCTCAATAACTTAAGAAGCTTTTGTCTAATCATCACTAAATTTAGTCAGAATATGTATTGGGATAATATCTCGGACAAGTTCGATAACTAGCCATATCGCTTAAGTCAATCAATAGTAATCACCCTTTAATTATAGAAATTACCCAAAATTGGTCTTGTCAGCTCAATTACTTAAGAAGCCTTGGTCAAATGATCATTAAATTTTGTCAGAATGTGTATTGGGCTAATATCTCGGACAAGTTCGATACCTAGCTATATCGCTTTAGTCAATCAAGAGTTATTGCCCTTTTATTATAGAAATTACCGAAAATTGGTCTTGTCAGCTCAATAAAATTAGGAGCCTTTGTCCAATCATCACTAAATTTAGTCAGAATGTGTATTGGCATAACAACTCGGACAAGTTCGATAACTAACCATATCGCTTAAGTCAATTGAGAGCTATCGCCCTTTAATTATAGAAATTACCTAAAATTGGTCTTGTCAGCTCAATAACTTTAAAAGCCTTTATCCAATCATTACTAAATTTGGTCAGAATGTGTATTGGCATAATATCTCGGATGATTTTGATAATTAGTCAATCGAGAGTTATCCCTCTTTAATTATAGAAATTACCTAAAATTGGTCAAGTCAGCTCAATTACTTTAGGAGCTTTTGTCCAATCATCACCAAATTTGGTCAGAATGTGTATTGGCGTAATATCTTGGACAAGTTCGATAACTAGCCATTTTGCTCTAGTCGATAGAGAGTTATTGCCCTTTAATTATAGAAATTACCTAAAATTGGTCTTGTCAGCTAAACTTGTAAAGCCTTTATCCGATCATCACCAAATTTAGACAATATGTTTATGGCAGAATATCTTGGTCACGTTTGATAACTTACAACGTTATCTTAGTCTCTACACAATTATGTCCCTCGATATGGCCAAAACTGTACTAACAGTGTCCGCTCTCTAAGTTTGGCTGACGTATAACCAATTACTACTATACTTGGTCTCAAAAAAACAGGACGGGCGTATTTTGTGACATTTGGCGCTCTTGTTTAATTTGTTCTCAATAAGTACTTGTGCTAGGGCTTTCATATTTGGAATATAATTACATCTAATACATTTCTTCATTTTGTATGCTGAAGATGCTGAGTGTAACCTTCTTTTTGCAGTAAAATACATGATTTGGGGTGTTTAAAGTTTTAGGGCAAGTTGGCTTTTTCATTTATTTTTTAAATTTTTCTTAATAAATACTTGTGTTAGGGCTTTCATATTTGGAATATAATTACATATAATACCTTTCTTCATATTGTATGTTGACGATGCTGAGTGTGACTTTTTGGGGGTAAAACACATTCCTTTCTAATTGTGATCATTCATTCATCAAATATAATTCTCCAACATATCAAACGGGTTTTGCATGGTGTCAAACATTTGGAAAACCTTTTTTTTTAAGATTTTGCTATTTTTGAACTCGGTCAGTTTTAACATTTGCGTTTAGCTCAACGTTAAAGTTTCATCATTCAAATCACTTCATACTTCACACATTTGTTAAGGACCATCGTACAATAAGGTTAGATAACTCCATGGTATCCTAAATATAGAGTAATGACCCTTGATTTACTCTTGAAATTTGATTTTTAAATTATATATATTTAAATGAATGTATCTATTCAGTTGCTTTTACATATAGTGTATATAATATGATTTAATAGTACTTAAGTGCAATATAATGAAATAGTGCTTTATGTGAATAAGCGGCATATAGTTGAGCGCACTGTCCTCCGACAGCTCTTGTTTGAATAAGTACTGGTACTAGGGCTTTCATATTTGGAATATAGTTACATCTAATACACTTCTTCTTATTGTATGCTAAAGATACTGAGTGTGACCTTCTTTTTGGTAAAAAACATGATTTTATGGTTTTTGGTTGACTTTGAGATTTGTTCATAGCTTCCTCATTTTTTGTTAGATTTATTTCAGAATTGTGCACACACATTTTTTTTTTTTTCTTTTTCATTTCTTGTATTTTTCAATTTTGCGTTTAGCTCAACGTTAAAGTTTCCATTTTTTTTTTTTCAATAAGTATTGGTACTAAGGCTTTCATATTTGGAATATAATTACATCTAATACCCTTCTGCACATTGTACACTGAAGATGCTGAGTTTGACCTTTTTTAGGGTTAAAACACTTGATTTTTTGGTGGATTTTGAGAATTGGACATAGCTTCTTCACATTTTGTTGGATTAATTTCAAATTGTGAACACACATTTCATAAATAAAGAACTTAACATATCAAACAGGTTTCGGGGTAAAACGTTTGTGTTTTGTTATATTTTTAAATTTCTTGCATTTTGAACTTTGGGTTTAGCTCAATTATTTTTTTGTATTTCTTGTATTTTTGAACTTTGCTGCACAATTGTATTTTTTTTTTTTAAATGTCTTGTCCTTTTGAATTTTGCGTTTAGCTAATTTTTTTTTTTTTTTATTTCTTGAATTTTTGATCTTTGTTTTAAGCTGTTTTTATTTTTTTTTAAATTTCTTGTATTTTTTAATTTTGTATTATTATTTCTTTCAAATTTGTGTTTAGCTCAATGTTAAAGTTTTGTTATTTTACTTTTTAGCTTGACTTTTGAAAAAAACGAGAGCTATTGTCATGACCCTGGCGTCGTCATCGGCGGCGGCGTCGTCGTCCGGTTAAGGTTTTTTGTTTAGCTCATTTTTATTTTTATTTGTTCTCCCTATCAGTCGAGCGTCTGTGCCGTACGCGGTGCTCTCGTTATCTTTTACACTTGCATTGATAGTCAAAGCAAGGGACAGCGAGACATTTAATTATGCGTAATTCTTGTAAAGTTATATTAGTTTTAATAACAAGCTTGTTACAAGTTCATAACAAGGTTTTATTTGTTCCAATTTTGAGCTGGTAATAAGTTCATAACAAGGTTATAATTGTTCCAATTATGAGCTGGTAACAAGTTTGTAACAATATTTTATTTGTTTCAATTCTGAGCGGGTAACAAGTTCATAACAAGGTTATATTTGTTCCAATTATGAGATGGTAACAAGTTCATAACAATGAAATTTTAAACCTAAAACAACAAATGAAAACAGATGACAGAAATATCTGGGAAAAATATTGAACATTTCTTTAAATAAAATTGACTATTGAATAAAGTTAGAAAACCTTGTTGCAAAAGTTAAGTTGCTAATTATGAGAAATATTTCCTTTAGCCACAATGTTTTCAATCATAAGCTGCAGATGTGTCAAAATACATCTGTATGTTTGAAGAGTTTCACTAATTTTGTTCCTATAAACTTGCATTTTTGTATGCCAATTTTATTCAATATCTTTTTTACAAGTTGTATAGTTGTTTGCTATGCAAAGGTCAATTTAAAAACATATGCATTACCTTAATAACAATTAGGAAGTGTTCTTTTAATACAGAGTTAAACTCGTTGTGTTTTCATGTTTTCAGTCCAGGAAGTATTATCGCAACTGTTGTCCTCTTTACCCAGGATACTGACTTGGCCAAGGCACAATTAGCTTCCGCTATTTCCAACTTAGCGAGACAAAATGCGACAGTGCCTATATTTGGTGAGATTTTGTATACCACATCCATCATAATAGACGGAACAACTGGTAAGTAGACAAGTAATGTCTGCCATGGTAACCCGTATAGATGCTCACCTCATACTAAAATATTCAAAAGACGGTGAAGTCTGGTAACCTGTATATATAATCATCACACAACCAAAACTTACAAAAATTGTGATGTCTGGTTCCCTTTATATAAACTCATCACAACATTAAAACTTTTACAAAACCTGTGATGTCTGGCTCCTTTTACACGTATATGAACACAACAAATCCAAAACTGACAAAAACTGTGAAGTCTGGTTCCCTTTATACGAACTTGTCACACATCCAAAACTTACAAAAACTGTGATGTCTGGTAACCTGTATATATACTTGTCACATTATTCAAAATTAGAAAACCTGTGGTGTATGGTACCTTGTATAGTCATTAAGAAATTCAAATCTGTAGTCAACTAACTCTTAATTGATTACATTGTATGTCACCATTTATAATGCAGAGCTGTTTGTTATACATGTTTATGTCTTCCGTAATAATCAGCAATGATTGATTGATTGATTGGAGTTTAAGTATGGAGCTACTGATCAATAACATATTGTAAATTCAAGAATGTTTTTGAATTTTATTGCATTTTTATCTAACCATTTGCCAAATATGCATATTTCAGAGTCCGCTGCTTTGATAAGCACTGGAAATGGATATTTAATTTTGAGACTGAGTCCAAACCTTGTTGAAAATAGAAAAAATGGCCACTTTGAGCACTTTTTCCACAATTTACAACAATGTTTGCAAAAATCATCTGCCGCAAACTCTCTCCATATTTCACACCGAAAAAACTTTTGGAGGCTTTGATGTTCATTGAAATAGGGAATGACTTGTAAATGTTTTTTACACAATTTTTGTTTTTCACACAACCAAGATAGTAGATAATATTTTAAATCTAGGCCACATAGACACATGTATAAAAATGTATGATACCATTGTTTTAATGCCTTTACAGTTGATTTAGTGACGCTGGGCGACGATGACATCAAGTGTGCGCTTCGTCTCTCTACATCTGGTCAGTGTCCCTCAAATCAAGAATGTAAAATCATATCAGGCGCCGCCTCTTGCCAGTAAGTATACCTCAGTTTCTGTTTTTCATTGAACAATTTATCCAAGAACCATTTTGTACTTTTGAATACATTCATTACCCTTTCCCATATACAACAAAGCTGCAGCAGACGCCTTTGAAAACATAGTGACCAAAACCTGAAGAAATCTCCATTAAAGATAGCTTAATTGTTAAATAAAGTTGAAAACATTGTGGCCAAAGTTTAACCCTTTCCCACATACAGCAAATCTGCAGCAGATGACTATGAAAACATAGTGACAAAAACCTGAAAAATCTCCATAAAAGATAGTTTAATTAAGTTGAAAACATTGTGGCCAAAGGTGAAATTGTGAGCTCATCATGAGCAATTTCACCTTTGGCCACAATGTTTTCAAAGGTGGTCTGCTGCTATTGCCTCAAAATGCGTCTGCAAGTGGAAAAGGGTTAATTAAACATATTTAATCCTCATGTATTTTACATAGTAGTAAACATCAAGAAATGTACAATGGAAAAATAGATTGGGCTAAAAGCTCATAGCTTATTTTAGGTCCTCTCCAAAAAGGGATTGATTGAGAAATAATAGACAGATAAATAACAATTATGGTATATGTATTTTCAGACCTGTGCAGACCTCAGACAATTTTGCCCTGGTTGTTGGACTGGGAGTCGGACTACCTTTATTCTTCATAGCTGTTCTCATTATCACAATTATTATAATACACTTTATAAAAATGAGAAAGAAGAATAGGTATAATACAGAAGATGTTGACAGGTTAGTCTTGATTGATTTAGTATATTCAACCCTTTTCCATAATATAGCAAAAAACGTAGCAGACTAATTTGAAATCATTTAGGTACATTCATTGACAATCTCGTTAAATGAAAGTAAAATAATTGAAATGAGTTGATAACATTGTGGCAAAAGGAGAAGTTGTTCATTATAAGGAATTTCTCCGTTTGTCACAATGTTTTCAAAAGTCACCTGCTGCAAAGACTTCAAAATGCGTCTAGCATGTGTGAAAGGTTTTAATGATTAAGAATATATCCCCAATCCTGCACAGCAAGCATTTTCTTGTATTGCAATATACACATTTTAAGAGGATTACTTTTGTGCAATTTCATATTAATCTCCACTGATTGTTATTCATTCAGCAAGAACTACACTACAGTTGATCATAAACTTGTCAAAAATCATGCCTTATGATATGGTGATAAGGAGTTAGCAGGTTAAGTGTTAACCCTTTCCCACATACAGCAAATCTGCAGCAGATTTCTTTGAAAACTTCCAAGCAAAAGCACAGAACATCCCTTAAAATGAAAGAACAATAATTGAAAAGAAATGAAAATATGGTGACAAAAGGAGAAATTGCTTGTTTTGAGCAATTATGTCTCCTCCCTCCGGAGGAGACATATTGTTTTTGCCTGCGCCGTCTGTCTGTCTGTCTGTCTGTCCATCTGTCTGTCCGTCTGTCTGTCCGTCAGTCTGTCCGTCTGTCTGTCTGTCAGGGCGTCCACATTTCTTGTCCGGCCTTTATCTCACAACCCCTTGGCCACATTTCTATGAAACTTCACAGGAGTCATTGGTACAACTACTAGTTGCGCATATTACGAGGGCATTTAATTTGACCTACTTTTGGATGAGTTATTGCCCTTTTTTAAAATTGCCATTTCATTCTTGTCCGGCCTTCATCTCACAACCCCTTTGCCACATTTCTATGAAACTTCACAGGAGTCATCGGTACAACGTCTAGTTGCGCATATTACGAGGGCGTTTAATTTGACCTACTTTTGGATGAGTTATTGCCCTTTTTTTAAAATTGCCATTTCATTCTTGTCCGGTCTTCATCTCACAACCCCTTTGCCACATTTCTATGAAACTTCACAGGAGTCATCGGTACAACGTCTAGTTGCGCATATTACGAGGGCGTTTAATTTGACCTACTTTTGGATGAGCTATTACCCTTTTTTAAAATTGTGTCCGTCTGTTACTCTGTACGTCCACATTTCTTGTCCGGCCTTTATCTCACAACCCCTTGGCCACATTTCTATGAAACTTCACAGGAGTCATCGGTACAATGTCTTGTTGCGCATATTACGAGGGCGTTTAATTTGACCTACTTTTGGATGAGTTATTGCCCTTTTTTTAAAATTGCCATTTCATTCTTGTCCGGTCTTCATCTCACAACCCCTTTGCCACATTTCTATGAAACTTCACAGAAGTCATCGGTACAGCGTCTAGTTGCGCATATTACGAGGGCGTTTAATTTGACCTACTTTTGGATGAGTTATTGCCCTTTTTTTAAAATTGCCATTTCATTCTTGTCCGGCCTTCATCTCACAACCCCTTTGCCACATTTCTATGAAACTTCACAGGAGTCATCGGTACAACGTCTAGCTGCGCATATTACGAGGGCGTTTACTTTGAGCTACTTTTGGATGAGTTATTGCCCTTTTTAGCTCACCTGTGCACGAAGTGCTCAGGGTGAGTTATTGTGATCGCCCTATGTCCGGCGTCCGTCGTCCGTCAACATTTTCTCCTCTGTAACCGGTGGGTCAACTGGGATAAAACTTCACAGAAAGCATCCTCGCAATGTCCTCACCAGAATTCCTTAAAATTTTAGGGATCCATGCAGAATTCTGGTTTCCATGGCAACGAAATGAAAAAAACTTCAAAATTCTTAAAAATCTTCTCCTCCCAAAGTGTCAGGCCGATTTTCAAATTATTTTGTAGAAATGATCCTTGGGTGACCCTCTATCAGATTCCTTCAAGCCATGATGATTGGTCGAAAAACATGGCCCCCAGGGTGGGGGGGGGGGGCTATTTTGCCAATATGGCTATAGTGCAAACTTAAAAAATCTTCTCCTCCAAAAGTGTAAGGCCGATTTTCAAATAATTTTGTAGAAATGTTCCTTGGGTGACCCTCTATCAGATTCCTTCAAGCCATGTTGATTGGTCGAAAAACATGGCCGCCAGGGGGCGGGGCTATTTTGCCTTTTATGGTTATAGTGAAAACTTAAAAAATCTTCAACATCTTCTCCTCAGTAACCAGTGGGTTAATTGGGATGAAACTTCACAGAAAGCATCCTCTCAATGACCTCACCAGAATTCCTTCAAATTATTGGGATCCATGCAGAATTCTGGTTTCCATGGCAACGAAACGAAAAAAACTTCAAAATTCTTCTCCTCCCAAATTGGTTGGCAGATTTTGAACTTATTTTGTAGAAATGTTCCTTGGGTGACTCTCTTTCAGATTCCTTAAAGCCATGTTGATTGGTCGAAAAACATGGCCGCCAGGGGGGGCGGGGCTTTTTTGCGTTATATGGCTATAGTGAAAACTTAAAAAATCTTCTCCTCCAAAAGTGTCAGGCCGATTTTCAAATAATTTTGTAGAAATGTTCCTTGGATGACCCTCTATCAGATTCCTTTAAGCCATGTTGATTGGTCGGGGCTTATATAGCTAAAGTGAAAAAAAAAATCAGGTGAGCGATTCCAGGGCCATCATGGCCCTCTTGTTTAAAATTGTGTCCGTCTGTACGTCCACATTTCTTGTCCGGCCTTTATCTCACAACCCCTTGGCCACATTTCTATGAAACTTCACAGGAGTCATCGGTACAACGTCTAGTTGCGCATATTACGAGGGCGTTTAATTTGACTTACTTTTGGATGAGTTATTGCCCTTTCTTAAAATTGCCATTTCATTCTTGTCCGGCCTTCATCTCACAACCCCTTTGCCACATTTCTATGAAACTTCACAGGAGTCATCGGTACAACGTCTAGTTGCGCATATTATGAGGGCGTTTAATTTGACCTACTTTTGGATGAGTTATTGCCCTTTTTTAGCTCACCTGAGCTTTGCTCAAGGTGAGTTATTGTGATCGCCTTTTGTCCGGCGTCCGTCGTCCGTCGTGCGTCGTGCGTCAACTTCTTCTCCTCAGTAACCAGTGGGTCAATTTGGATGAAACTTCACAGAAAGCATCCTCTCATTGACCTCACCAGAATTCCTTCAAATTTTTGGGATCCATGCAAAATTCTGGTTTCCATGGCAACGAAACCGAAAAAACTTCAAAATTCTTCTTCTCCCAAATTGGTTGGCAGATTTTCAAATAATTTTGTTGAAATGGTCCTTGGATGACCCTCTATCAGATTCCTTCAAGCCGTGTTGATTGGTCGAAAAACATGGCCGCCAGGGGGGGGCGGGGCTATTTTGCCTTATATGGCTATAGTGAAAACTTAAAAATTCTTCTCCTCCGAAAGTGTAAGGCCGATTTTCAAATAATTTTGTAGAAATGTTCCTTGGGTGACCCTCTATCAGATTCCTTCAAGCCATGTTGATTGGTCGAAAAACATGGACGCCAGGGGGGGCGGGGCTATTTTGCCTTATATGGCTATAGTGAAAACTTAAAAAATCTTCCAACATCTTCTCCTCAGTAACCAGTGGGTCAATTGGGATGAAACTTCACAGAAAGCATCCTCTTAATGACCTCACCAGAATTCCTTCAATTTAAGGGATCCATGCAGAATTCTGGTTTCCATGGCAACGAAACGAAAAAAACTTCAAAATTCTTCTTCTCCCAAACTGGTAGGCAGATTTTCAAATAGTTTTGTAGAAATGTTCCTTGGATGAGCCTCTACCAGATTCCTTCAAGCCATGTTGATTGGTCAAAAAACACGGCCGCCAGGGGGGCGGGGCTATTTTGCCTTATATGGCTATAGTGAAAACTTAAAAAATCTTCTCCTCCGAAAGTGTTAGGCTGATTTTCAAATGATTTTGTAGAAATGTTCCTTGGGTGACCCTCTATCAGATTCCTTCAAGCCATGTTGATTGGTCGAAAAACATGGCCGCCATGAGGGGGGGGGGGGGGGGGGGGGGGGGCGGCTATTTTGCCTTATATGGCTATAGTGCAAACTTAAAAAATCTTCTTCTCCAAAAGTGTCGGCCCGATTTTCAAATAATTTTGTAGAAATGTTCCTTGGATGACCCACTTTCAGATTCCTTCAAGCCATGTTGATTGGTCAAAAAACATGGCCGCCAGTAGGCAGGGCTATTTTGCATTATATGGCTATAGTGAAAACTTAAAAAATCTTCTCCTCCAAAAGTATCTGGCCGATTTTCAAATAATTTTGTAGAAATGTTCCTAGGGTGACCCTCTATCAGATTCCTTCAAGCTTTTGAAGAAGTTGATTGGTCGGAAACTGGCTGCCAGGGGGCGAGGCTTATATAGCTAAAGTGAAAAAAAAATAAAAAATCAGGTGAGCGATTCAAGGGCCATCATGGCCCTCTTGTTTAAAATTGCCATTTCATTCTTGTCCGGCCTTCATCTCACAACCCCTTTGCCACATGTCTATGAAACTTCACAGGAGTCATCGGTACAACGTCTAGCTGCGCATATTACGAGGGCGTTTAATTTGACCTACTTTTGGATGAGTTATTGCCCTTTTTTTAAAATTGCCATTTCATTCTTGTCCGGCCTTCATCTCACAACCCCTTTGCCACATTTCTATGAAACTTCACAGGAGTCATCGGTACAACGTCTAGTTGCGCATATTACGAGGGCGTTTAATTTGACCTAATTTTGGTTGAGTTATTGCCCTTTTTTTAAAATTGCCATTTCATTCTTGTCCGGCCTTCATCTCACAACCCCTTTGCCACATTTCTATGAAACTTCACAGGAGTCATCGGTACAATGTGTTGTTGCGCATATTACGAGGGCGTTTAATTTGACCTACTTTTGGATGAGTTATTGCCCTTTTTAGCTCACCTGAGCTTTGCTCAAGGTGAGTTATTGTGATCGCCTTTTGTCCGGCGTCCGTCGTGCGTCGTGCGTCGTGCGTCGTGCGTCAACTTCTTCTCCTCAGTAACCAGTGGGTCAATTTGGATGAAACTTCACAGAAAGCATCCTCTCATTGACCTCACCAGAATTCCTTCAAATTTTTGGGATCCATGCAAAATTCTGGTTTCCATGGCAACGAAACCGAAAAAACTTCAAAATTCTTCTTCTCCCAAATTGGTTGGCAGATTTTCAAATAATTTTGTAGAAATGTTCCTTGGATGACCCTCTATCAGATTCCTTCAAGCCGTGTTGATTGGTCGAAAAACATGGCCGCCAGGGGGGGCGGGGCTATTTTGCCTTATATGGCTATAGTGAAAACTTAAAAAATCTTCTCCTCCGAAAGTGTAAGGCCGATTTTCAAATAATTTTGTAGAAATGTTCCTTGGGTGACCCTCTATCAGATTCCTTCAAGCCGTGTTGATTGGTCGAAAAACATGGCCGCCAGGGGGGGCGGGGCTATTTTGCCTTATATGGCTATAGTGAAAACTTAAAAAATCTTCTCCTCCGAAAGTGTAAGGCCGATTTTCAAATAATTTTGTAGAAATGTTCCTTGGGTGACCCTCTATCAGATTCCTTCAAGCCATGTTGATTGGTCAAAAAACATGGCCGCCAGGGGGCGGGGCTATTTTGCCTTATATGGCCAAAGTGAAAACTTAAAAAATCTTCAACATCTCCTCAGTAACCAGAGGGTCAATTGGGATGAAACTTCACAGAAAGCATCCTCTCATTGACCTCACCAGAATTCCTTCAAATTTTTGGGATCCATGCAAAATTCTGGTTTCCATGGCAACGAAACCGAAAAAACTTCAAAATTCTTCTTCTCCCAAATTGGTTGGCAGATTTTCAAATAATTTTGTAGAAATGTTTCTTAAGTGACCCTCTATCAGATTCCTTCAAGCCATGTTGATTGGTCGAAAAACATGGCCGCCATGGGGGGGCGGGGCTATTTTGCCTTATATGGCTATAGTGCAAACTTAAAAAATCTTCTTCTCCAAAAGTGTCAGCCCGATTTTCAAATAATTTTGTAGAAATGTTCCTTTGATGACCCACTTTCAGATTCCTTCAAGCCATGTTGATTGGTCAAAAAACATGGCCGCCAGTAGGCAGGGCTATTTTGCATTATATGGCTATAGTGAAAACTTAAAAAATCTTCTCCTCCAAAAGTATCTGGCCGACTTTCAAATAATTTTGTAGAAATGTTCCTAGGGTGACCCTCTATCAGATTCCTTCAAGCCAAGTTGATTGGTCGGAAACTGGCTGCCAGGGGGCGAGGCTTATATAGCTAAAGTGAAAAAAAAATAAAAAATCAGGTGAGCGATTCAAGGGCCATCATGGCCCTCTTGTTTTAAATTGCCATTTCATTCTTGTCCGGCCTTCATCTCACAACCCCTTGGCCACATTTCTATGAAACTTCACAGGAGTCATCGGTACAACGTCTAGTTGCGCATATTACGAGGGCGTTTAATTTGACCTAATTTTGGTTGAGTTATTGCCCTTTTTTATGCCCCCGGAATCTCCGATTCGGTGGGCATATAGTTTTTGGCCTGTCTGTTGGTTGGTTGGTCTGTTGGTCTGTCTGTCTGTCTGCACAAAAAAAACTTTAACCTTGGCCATTACTTTTGAACCATAACAGGTACGGCTACCATATTTCACATGTGTATTCCTTGTGACATGACCTTTCTGTCAGTACCAACATTTTTGACCTTGCGACCTTGACCTTTGACCTAGAGGTTGCCATTCTCGAAAAAAACTTTAACCTTGACCATTACTTTTGAACCATAACAGATACGGCTACCATATTTCTTGCCATTCTCGAAAAAAACTTTAACCTTGGCCATTACTTTTGAACCATAACCGATACGGCTACCATATTTCACATGTGTATTCCTTGTGACATGACCTTTTTGTCAGTACCAACATTTTTGACCTTGCGACCTTGACCTTTGACCTAGATGTTGCCATACTAAAAAAAAACTTTAACCTTGGCCATTTCTTTTGAACCATAACAGGTACGGCTACCATATTTCACATGTGTATTCCTTGTGACATGACCTTTCTGTCAGTACCAACATTTTTGACCTTGCGACCTTGACCTTTGACCTAGATGTTGCCATTCTCGAAAAAAACTTTAACCTTGGCCATTACTTTTGAACCATAACAGATACGGCTACCATATTTCACATGTGTATTCCTTGTGACATGACCTTTCTGTCAGTACCAACATTTTTTACCTTGCGACCTTGACCTTGACCTAGATGTTGCCATTCTCGAAAAAAACTTTAACCTTGGCCATTTCTTTTGAACCATAACAGGTATGGCTACCATATTTCACATGTGTATTCCTTGTGACATGACCTTTCTGTCAGTACCTTGCGACCTTGACCTTGACCTAGATGTTGCCATTCTCGAAAAAAACTTTAACCTTGGCCATTACTTTTGAACCATAACAGGTATGGCTACCATATTTCACATGTCAGTACCAACATTTTTGACCTTGCGACCTTGACCTTTGACCTAGATGTTGCCATTCTCGAAAAAAACTTTAACCTTGGCCATTACTTTTGAACCATAACAGATACGGCTACCATATTTCACATGTGTATTCCTTGTGACATGACCTTTCTGTCAGTACCAACATTTTTGACCTTGCGACCTTTACCTTTGACCTAGATGTTGCCATTCTCAAATTTTTTTTTAACCTTCCCCACTACTTTTGAACAATAACAGGTAATGCTACCATATTTCACATGTGTATACCTTGCGACCTTGACCTTTGACCTAGATGTTGCCATTGGGGGGCATCAGTGTTTCACAAACACATCTTGTTTAAAATTGCCATTTCATTCTTGTCCGGCCTTCATCTCACAACCCCTTTGCCACATTTCTATGAAACTTCACAGGAGTCATCGGTACAATGTCTTGTTGCGCATATTACGACGGCTTTTAATTTGACCTACTTTTGGATGAGTTATTGCCCTTTTTTAAAATAAATCACTAACTGACAAAATACAGTCAGCCAGACAAATACCCCTTGGGGGAGACATACGTTTTTCCCAAAAACAACCTCTAGTTTCTTCTTTTGTTGCCATGTTTTCAAAAAGTTGTATGCAGAAAGCAGCTATATGAGGGAAAGGGTTAAATAACCAAATTAAAAGCACAGAATGATGGGCTGATAGGGATTTTGATCAGTTTGAAGTTAACCCTTTACCTCATATAGACGCTTTCTGACGCCTCTGCAGCAGACAGCTTTTGGAAAACATAGGGACAAAAAAAGAAATTGCTCAAAACAAGCAATTCTGCTTTTGCCACAATGTTTTCCACTTTTATTCATGGGTCATGGGTTATCCATTTAATTATAGAGACTTTCTATTTTATGTCAAAATATGTTGAAAGTCGTCTGCTGCAGAATTGTTATATGAGGGAAAATGACAATTTACTGCTTACAACCATGCCCATGCAGTAGGACTTTCTTCCCAGACCACTGGATGAAATCACAATATAGACTTATAGAATATTCCCATTATGTTTTGAATTCAGTATCAAAATGAATTCCAGATAGAAGACGAATTTGAAATAATCTTTGTAGCAAAAATTAAATTCTTTATAAATAAAAGCATGATTACTGAACAGAGTTGAAAACATTGTGAAAAGAGTAGAAATTGTTAATGCTGAGATATTTTAAAAAAAATCCCACGTTACCAAAAGTTGTTTGCTGCCAGTGAGTCAAAAAGCATTTGCGTATGAAAATGGTATAAAAACATATCAGGTAAATGGTTGCAATATTATCTTTCATGCCAATTAAACTGAATTGTTTCATTTCAACAGGGAAGCCTTCAATAATGGGGAATTCCCTAAGGGTATGCCAACTACAATTAACACATTGGGCCGAGGAGGTCCAGTTTACGGACCGCAAGTCTGGGAAGAAGATTCATCAACTAGTGACAAACATCGGCGTCCTAGACATCAAGATCAGGAAAGGTTTAGAGGTCCTGAAATGTATGGTAAATAAATTATTGCATATCATTTCTCAAAGACAATTAATTTTCCTTCCACTGATGGCGTTATATTCTTTTATCTCTTTCCCACGTACAACACATCTGCTGCAGATGACTTCGTTAAATTTTATTATCTTTTTCCCACATACAACAAATCTGCTGCGGATGACTTCAAAAACGTTTAAACAAAACCTCTCTAAAAATGAAATAACGATTATTGAATTAAGTTAATAACATTGTTGCAAAAGGATAAATTACTCATCATGCTGCTGCAGAGGCATAACAAAGTAAGTGTCTGTATGTGAGTAAAGGTTGTATGAGATAAAATATCGCTACCTGTTTTATCATAACATGAGCCAAATTACGAGAAGGCTAATCTGGGTTGACGAATTCAGTCTCGGGGGATTTTTCCACACTTATTTCACAAGCATGTGGTTAGGTCTAAAGGAAGTAGACATCAGACGATTAATTTCCTAATTTCCTAGATTATGGCTCAAATGTTTTTATTTCAGCCTATGATAATGGTGTGATGTCAAACTTTGCATGGGACTTTTTATACAATTACATAGATCCTAATGAAAGAGTAAGTTTTTGTCTTCTGTATCTTTCACTAATTTATATAGACAATAATTGGGGCGTCTTTAGAAGTAGATGACTATTTTTAATACACTATGGACAAAAGGAGAACTTGCTCAATGAGAGCAGTTCTCACAATATTTTCCACTTTCTTTTAGATTTATAAAGTTTGTTTTCAAGTCCAAATTGTGTCTCAATAATATAAGTGCCTGATCATTTGCAATTAGGATTTAATTCTTTTTTACTCTGAAACGGAAATATATCATCAGCAAATCTGAAACCCAAAGTGCTAGTGTAAACTAGTATGTTTGGCATGAAATAACAATGGCAACTTTACATATTGTCTCCTGCCCTTTAATATTGCTATCGCATATTTTAATAAATAAGTAAATATGCAAATGATATTTATAACCTCTAAAACTTGACTATGAATAATGAATAATTGTGGAAGACAATCTTGCAGGAAAGGGTTAATGTTTGCCTAACCTGATAGTGTAATTGGAGGGGCAGTAAACACCAGCCTAGACATTGATACCAGACAAAGTTATATCCCTTTATCTGAAACAGTTACACAGAAGACCTTCAGTAATCCAAATTGTAATGATTTATGTTTGTTTTTACTTGCAGTATGAAATACAAAGACCTAGATATGACTTAGACCCTCATCCCATGTATTCGGTAAGTCTATAAATTATAACATTTTCACCACAATGCTGAACCCTTTCCCACATATAGACGATATCTGATGCCTCTGCAGCAGAAGACTTTGAACAATCTGGAAACTCTTTGTAAATGGTAGAATAATTATTGAATAAAGTTGAAAACCTTATGGCAAAAGTAGTTATTTCATTTTGCCGCTTTGTTTAAAAAGGCATCTTTTTAGCATTTGTTTTCAAAGTCGTCTGCTAGAGATTGATTGTATGATGAAAAGGGCTAATGAACCATGTCATACTATCACCAAAGAAGGTTTTGAAAGAAATAGCATGAACAATCAAATTGCAGACGTACATTCTCAGTTTTTGGCGGTAACGGTTTTAAAAGAGCCTTTGAGTAATGCTAGTATAACAAGGGATGGCAAATAAGGAAGATTATATTTAGACTGAATGGAGATATTGATCTTTGCTGTTTGCCAATTAACCCTTTCCCTCATATAGAAGCTTTCCGACGCCTTTGCAGCAGACGGATTTTGAAAACATTGTGGCAAAAGGAAATATTGCTCAAAACAAGCAATTTCTCCTTTTGCCACAATTTGTTCAACTCTTTTCAATAAATAAACTGTCATAAAGTTGTCTGCTGCAGATTTGTTGTATGTGGGAAAGAGTTAAACAACAATGTCTGGTTTTTCTGTGAAATGACTCTAATTACTTTTGTTTCCTTACTATGATACATGTTTTTTAGCTCACCTGAGCTTTGCTCAAGGTGAGTTATTGTGATCGCCTATTGTCCGGCGTCCGTCGTGCGTCGTCCGTCGTGCGTCGTGCGTCAACTTCTTCTCCTCATTAACCAGTGGGTCAATTGGGATGAAACTTCACAGAAAGCATCCTGTCAATGACCACACCGGATTTCCTTCAAATATTTGGGATCCATGCATAATTCTGGTTTCCATGGCAACGAAATGAAAAAAACTTCAAAATTCTTCTTCTCCCAAACTGGTTGGCAGATTTTTAAATAATTTTGTAGAATTGTTCCTTGGATGACCCTCTATCAGATTCCTTCAAGCCATGTTGATTGGTCGAAAAACATGGCCGCCAGGAGGTGCGGGGCTATTTTGCCTTATATGGCTATAGTGAAAACTTAAAAAATCTTCTCCTCCGAAAGTGTCAGGCCGATTTTCAAATAATTTTGTAGAAATGTTCCTTAAGTGACCCACTATCAGATTCCTTCAAGCCAAGTTGATTTGTCGAAAAACATGGCCGCCAGGGGGGCTGGGCTATTTTGCCTTATATGGCTATAGTGAAAAATTAAAAAATCTTCTTCTCCGAAAGTGTCAGGCCGATTTTCAAATAATTTTGTAGAAATGTTCCTTAAGTGACCCACTTTCAGATTCCTTCAAGCCATGTTGATTGGTTAAAAAACATGGCCGCCAGTGGGGTAGGCTATTTTGCATTATATGGCTATAGTGAAAACTTAAAAATCATCTCCTCAAAAAGTGTTTGGCCGATTTTCAAATAATTTTGTAGAAATGTTCCTAGGGTGACCCTCTATCAGATTTCTTTAAGCCAAGTTGATTGGTCGGAAACTATGGCCGCCAGGGGACGGAGCTTATATAGTTAAAGTGAACAAAAAAAATCAGGTGAGCGATTCCAGGGCCATCATGGCCCTCTTGTTTATAATTTAAACCTTTTCCCGTACAATACATTTACAGCAGATGACTTCAAAACATCTAAGAGAAACCATGGAAATTCGCTACAAACGAAAGTACATGTATAATTATTTAATAGAGTTGAAGAAGAGTTTGTGGCAAATGGAGAGATTTTTCCTTTTGCCACAATGTTTTTAAAAAGTTGTCTGCTGCAGATGCATCAAATGCAACAGATGCAATGGGTTGTAATATAGTGTCCCTGGGCAAATCAAACCTTTTGTTATCTGAAATATATTTTGATTTATTTCCAATGTATATTTAAAACTTATTATTTCTATCATAATAATTGTTAATTGTTATTATTATCATTTCAGAAATAAAGACATGATCACTTCAACAATATACCTCCGTGAAGTTCATAATCTATTTCTTATTCCTTATTCAACTGTGAAATTGATTACTTGTTCCTTGTTCCTCATTCCTTATTCGAATGTGAAGTTGGTTATATGTTCCTTGTTCCTTTTTTGCTACTTGCGCATATTTTATCTAAGGTCCTGCATATGCTGATGTAGCCAACAAAACTGTTGATGATGTTGTTGTTGTTATTGTTGATGTTGATGATGAGAGAGACCCATTGGTACATTTTAAATAACCTGTTACCTATTCAAAATCTGGTTACTTTTTCGGCTTTTTCAAGAAAAGATGCTTTATCATTCCAATTGCATATGTTGATGTTGCAAACCACAATTGTGATATGACCCATTAGTACATTTCAAATCACTTGTTACTTATTCTAAAAAAAAAACTTACTAATTCGATACTTATGCAGAAAATCCATTCAAACTGCATACGTTGATGTTGCCAACGGCAAATGTGATGTGGTTGTTGTTGTAGATGCTGACGAAGATATACAAGTACCTTTCAAAATGACCCGTTACTTATTCAAAAACCCTGTTACTTCATGAAAAGAAGCCTTTTTGTGTCACCGTGCGTAGCATGGTAGGCACTTAGGGATTACTTTTTTTTTGTCCGGCGTCTGTCTGTCTGTCTGTCCGTCACACTATTTCGTCACACTTTCAATGAGCAGGTGCAAGTGACACACGTGCACCGCGGAGCACTCCATTCTAGTCTATTGAAAACATTACTTAAACTGCATATGTTGATGATGCAAATCACATTGTTGATGCTGCTGTTGCTGTAGATGATAACAGAAACCCATTGGTACATTTAGAATCACCTGTTACTTATTCAAAAACCTGTTACTTATTCGACCGTGTTCAAGAAAAGAAGCCATTGCTGTCCCAAATATTGTAAATGATGAAAGTGAGGCATTGGTACATATTAAATCACCTTTTACTTATTCAAAGAATCTGTTACTTATTCATTACTTATCCTGCCGTTTTCACGAAAAGAATGTTGAAAAACACAATTTCGATGATGATGGTGTTAATTGTTGTAGATGCTGACATAAATTGAAAATCAAAATGTTGATGCTGTTGTTTTCGTAGATGCTAACAGAGACCCATTGGTACATTTTAAATCACCTGCTACTTATTCAAAACCTTTTACTTATTCAAAACCTTTTACTTATTCGACCGTGTTCATGAAAAGAAGCCTTTCCTGTCCTAAATGTCATTCAAAATGCATCTGTTTATGTTGCCAACAACAATCTCGAGGTTGTTGTTGTTGTAAATGATGAAATTGAGCCACTGGTACATATCAAATAACCTGTTACTTATTCATTACTTAAATCGGCCGTTTTCAAGAAAAGAAGCCTTAATATCACTCAAAATGCGCCTATTTTGCCAACAACATTCTTGAGGTTGTTGTTGTAAATTATGAAAGTGAGCCATCACCTTTTGATATCCAGAAAAAATTCATTTAAACTGCACATATTGAATCATAGTGTAAATTGCATGTTCATGATATTGAGGATGTCTTAACCTTTTCCCACATACAACAAATATGCCACAGACGATTTTGAAAACATTGAGGGAAAAATGTAGACCATCTCTATACATTAGAGTATAAAGAAGGGACCAGGTGTCCCCGAACTGACTGACTATGAGTAAAGGGGAGGGACAATATGTCCCAGAACCCTCTTTGAGTTATAGCATAGAGGAAGGGACCAGATGTACCCGAACTCACTGACTATGAATATAGAGTAAGGGACAGGTGGGAGTATGAGAATAGGGGAAGGGACCAGGTGTCCCGTGACTGTGACTGAATAAAGAGGAAGGGACCAGGTGTCACATAACCGACTGACTATGGGTATAGGGTAAGGGACAATATGTCCAAGAACCCACTGTGAGTATAAACATAGGGGAAGGGACCAAAACCGACTGTAACTATGAGTATACCTTAGGCACCATGTGTCCCAGAACCGAATATGAGTATATGGGAAGGGACCAGGTGTTCCAGAACCGACTGTGAGTATGATCATAGGGATATGACCAGGTGTCCCATAACTGACTATGAATATAGGGAAATGACCAGGTGTCCCATAACTGACTGACTATGATTATCAGGGAGTGATCAGATGTCCCAGAACCCATTTTGAGTATGAACATAGGGGAATGGACCAGATGTCTCATAACTGACTGCGACTATGAGTATAGCGGAGAGGCCAGATGACCCAGAACTAACTGTAGGTATGAGTATAAGAGAATGGAACAGGTGTCCTATAACCGTTTGTAAGTATGAGTATAAGGGATTGGACAATGAGTCCCAGAATCAATTTTGAGTATGATAATAAGGCAAGAGGCCCGGTAAACGAGAATCTAACGGGATTGCCGTTTATATATTGTGTCTCCTAATGCAGCCTAAAGCTAAACAGAAGTAATACAAATGTATTGGTTTTTTATGCGGGGGATTCAGCTATGCTGAATACCTCCGTATATTGTCATGCCCAGCTTTCAGGAAGTGTAAATTTGTAGTGCTACCCTCTGTTTTTTTTAAAAATGGATAATTTTTCTTGATTGTCCAGGGATCAGTTAAATACGTTTCACAACAAGCTAAACAGTATGAACATTATACAAAGTAAACGTACACAATGTAAAGTTTATATCCATGAAGTTGTATACATAATTTAGAAATTTAAGTTAGACATAAGGATCTTAAATGTTTCTTTTAAATATTTGGAAAACAAGTAGCTTGAAAGCGGGTAGCTCAAAAACCTTTTGAGAAAATCCCTGCAATGAAAAATACGGAAATACGGCTGTCGTGCATCGTCAACATGTTCCCTTGTTAACACTCTACAGGCTACATTTTGCATCGGATCTTCATGAAAGTTTATCAGAACATATATCGCCATCAAATCTTGAACAAGTTCGACACTGGGCCACTTGAGGTCAAAAACTAGGTCACTAGATCAAATTGAAGGAAAATCTTGTTAACACTCTAAAGGCCACATTTTCAACTTGAGCATGTTGAAACTTTATCAGAATGTTTGTCTTCATGATGTAAGTCAAGTTCGAACATGGTCAAAAAGTAGGTCACTAGGTCAAATTGAAGGAAAAGCTTGTTAACACTCTAGAGGCCGCAATTTTTCTTCAGCAGTTTGAACTTTTGTCAGAATGTTTGTATTAATGATATTCACGTCAAGTTCGAATATGGGTCACATTGGGTCAGAAACTAGGTCACTAGGCCAAATTGAAGGAAAATCTTGTTAACTCTGTAGAAGCATCTTTTTTGGCTACAGTAGCTTGAAATTTGGTCAGAATTCTATCTAAATGATATCTAGGTCAAGTTTGAATATGGGTCATGCCGGGTTAAAAACTAGGTCACTAGGCAAAATTGAAGGAAAATCTTGTTAACACTCTGGATACTGCATTTTTAGCTTGAGCATGTTGAAACTTGATCAGAATGTTTTTCTTGATGATATCTAGGTCAAGTTCTAACATGGGTCATGTTGGGTCAAAAGTAGGTCAGTAGGTCAAATTGAAGGAAAATCTTGTTAACACTCTAGAGCCAACATCCCCGCATAAGTACTTTCAGTACTTTGATTTATACTTTAGAAGGTCCCAAGCCCTAAAATCCAGAGGGGAAGACACAGTAATTTTTTATTATGCCCCGGCATACGAAGTATGAGGGGCATATAGTTTTCCGGTCTGTTAGTCCGTCCGTTCGTCCGTCCGTGCGTCCGTTCGTCCGTCCGTGCGTCCGTTCGTCCGTCCCGCTCAGGTTAAAGTTTTTGGTCAAGTTAGATTTTAGTGAACCTGATGTCCTATCATTATGAAACTTCACACAAATGACAATCAACATATCATTGTTTAAAAAATTGTATCAATTTGAGGTTGGACCAACTGTTCGTCCGTCTGTTCGTCTGTCTGTTCGTCCATTCCATTCTCAGGTTAAAGTTTTTGGTCAAGTTAGATTTTAGTGAAGCTCATGTCCTATCATTATGAAACTTCACACAAATGACAATCAACATATCATTGTTTAAAAAATTGTATCAATTTGAGGTTGGACCAACTGTTCGTCCGTCCGTTCGTCTGTTCGTCTGTCTGTTCGTCCATTCCATTCTCAGGTTAAAGTTTTTGGTCAAGTTAGATTTTAGTGAACCTGATGTCCTATCATTATGAAACTTCACACAAATGACAATCAACATATCATTGTTTAAAAAATTGTATCAATTATTTAGATAAAAGTTTTGTTTTAAAATATAGTTAACAACCGGGGCATCCGTGTTCCATGGACACATTTTCTTGTTATCTTTACGATACAATCATGTCTATTTGTCGAATAAGTAATAGGTTATTTAAAGGGTACTTATAGATATACGTCAACATCTTCAACAACAACATCACAATTGTGGTTGCAACATCAACATACGCAATTCGAATTATATTTGTGATAGCAAAGACTTTAATCCTTGAAAAAGGCCGAACAAAAAATAAATAAGTAACAGATTTTTGAATAAGTAACAGGTGAACACTCCCATTTGCTGTTGTCAACATTAACATATACAATTTGAATGATATTTGCAATGAATAAGTAACAGGCTTTTTGAATAAGTAACAGGTTATTTAATAGATACTTATAAATTTTTGTCAGCATCTACAACAACAACAACAACAACACCACACAATTTTGGTTGCTACTTCAACATATGCAATTTGAATTATATTTGTGATAGCAAAGTTAGTCTGGAGTTCCTTCCCCTTATTACTATGTAAAGGGTCAGGCACAAACCAAATAATGGCGGACGCGATGGACTATCAGGTAATATCTAAATTTCTTATTTTGTGACCATCGGCATAATAATTCATTTATCTTATTGAAAAAAGGTCATAAATTGATTCCATGCTTTCATTTTATGATGCTTTGTTCTGTTTTGGAAGAAAATTATTTGTTATCGAGTAGTATAGTTTTCGGATAGATGAAAATGTATTTGAAATTCGGATACACAGGATCTCATAAGAAATAAATGTTTTTATCTTTATGAGATGTATATCATTTTTAAAAATGTTCAAATGTTTCCTTTATTATAAGTTTTAGTAGTCCCCGATTTAGGCAATATAGGCTCTATTTTGAACAATTTACTATAAAAGATTTAAATGTTTTAAAACTGTTTATTTTATTTCTCAAGTCAAATGAATTTCTATTGTCAATTAGATCCAGATCAGCCTGCAAAGATAATGCTGATCAAGATCTAGATTGTTCACTTCACCCATTCCAGCATAAAACAAATATGCAGAAGACGACTGAAAACATCTTGAAGATCTCTAGAAATTACAGTATAATTACTGTAAAAAGTTGAAAACATTGTGACAAAAGGAGAAATTGCTTTTCAAAAGTCGTCTGCTGCAGAGTAAACACAGATGTGCAATTTGATTTGCAATTATAATCAAAGACAAACGTGTATTCATTAAGTGAAGGTTTAATCTGTATGGTTAACTTAACACTTTCCCACATACTGCAAATATGCAGTGGACGACTTTGAAAACAGTTTGGCAAATATCTCTGTAAATGAAAATTTGATAATTGAATAGAGTTGACAACATTGTGACAAAAGGAGAAATATAAGTAATTTCTCCTTTTATCACATTGTTTTTAAAAGTTGACGGCTTCATATGCATCAGAATGTGTCTACAAGTAGGAACGGATTAAAAGGAAAGCATTCTATAAATAACAATATAACAGTCGGTTCAATTTGGCTGCTGTTTTTTTTTTAAATGTATTGTTTTGTTTACAGGGTTTACAAAGTCTCCTATGCCCTATCAGAGTACTGCAATTAATACCGTATGACTGTTGATTGATTGATTTGGATTTAACGCCATTTTTAACAATTTCTCAGTTATATCACGGCGGCCAGTTCACCTATTCATGCATTTCCTGGTTTTCTCACACCAGTACTCCACACAACAATCTTCCCAAGCAACTGGCTGCTTTTCCACATAGACTAAGCCCATTGGTGGAAGACGAATGACGCATGTCGCATTGACTTTTGTCAATCCTCGGAAAGAAAGTTGGCCGAGCCGGGATTCGAACTCACAACCTCTGGAGTGATGGCCCGCGAAGCTACCGACTGAGCTACCGGGTCTCGGCTAATACCGTGTGACACTACCAGAATGAATATGCTAAAAAGCTAGTGTAAGTAATATGTGAACAGTGTACATCTTGATCAGACTGTGTAGATGCACAGTCTAATCTAAATATCTAATACTGTTCTCAAAGGCCAACTTGTACATTTTGTCATGCACAGGCTCATATCATGTATAAAACATGTACAATAAAATGTGTGGCACTCAACATCATATATTTTTAAAAGTTAATGAATAGATTATGGAATTTCAATCTGCCTAAACTGAACACAAATAGAAAGTGAGGAAGCATTGAGTTAATGGTTTAAGCATTTACATGTATCCTGATAATATTTATTAATAATTTCTGACTGTGTACTAAACTAGAGTTATAGCATGTTTTATAGGACATGTGAAACAAGTTTAGATCCAGATCACATATGTGTATTCTGATCATGATCTGTATTGGTTGCTAATATATGTATTATTATTTTTTCAATTGAACAATAAAGATCCTTATTCGGATGAACGGACTAGTTGCAGTAATTCAGAGCCAGATGAGCCTATACATACTTGTGTATGACATACATAGTATGCTCATGATCTACATTGTTCACCTTGTGAACAGAAATAATATGATAAATTTTTAAGCCAAAAGTTCAGATACTAAGCAGATTGCACATTTAGTTATGTCCATGCAGAACGTTATTTAAGTTGTTTCTATTCGTTCAAAGCATATGTCCAAGAGGTAGGGACCGAGCCCCGGTAGCTCAGTCGGAAACGACGTGGGCTGTCAATCCAGGGGTTGTGATTTCGAATCCCAGCTCGGCCAACATTCTTTCCGACGTTTGACAAAAGTCACTGTTACCTGCGTCATTCGTCTTTCACCAATGGGCCTGTTTAACAGTCTATGTGGAAAAGTAGCCAGTTGCTTGGAAAGTATGTTGTGTGGTGTACTGGTGTGGGAAAACCAGGAAACGCATGAGTAGGGGAACTGGTCGCCGTGATATGACTGAAAAATTGTTGAAAACGACGTTAAACCCCAATCAATCAATCCAAGAGGTAGGGAGGACCGGCAGATCAAGTGGTGAAGCTGATGCCATTTTATACTACAACAAAGCTGACGTTGGGCTTCCTAGTATGAAAAAAGATATGAAGGAATATTGTCCTAATAATGTTACATGTCGGCGGAGAACAATAAATAGTTACCTTGGTTTTGAAACCGTTAAAACACGACATAACTGCTGTGCACACAGCACTTTGGAATTTAATGGGATTTCAATAATTTGGCTATGAAGTAGAATGTCTCACTTCACATAGTTAGAAAACATTTAAACCTTTCCCTCATTTAGACGCTCCCTGACAACTTTTGAAAACATTGTAACAAAATATGAAACTGTTCATTATGAGTTATTTCTCCTTTTGCCACAATGTTTTAGATTTCTTCAGTAATTAAACAAACTAATTGTAGAAGGGGATTAAAGAGAATATTTGTTTATTTAGTATTTTAAGCTTATTTAAACAGAAACTGTGTTGATTTTGGTGTAAGATTGAATTTAATTTCACCCAGTGATCTCAGAAACCTAGACTATATATGTTCACCTTCAAGTGGCTACTAGTGAAAATATAGCCTAAGTCTTGCACTGAAATAAAAAGAATATATATTCTCATGCTTAAATTCAATTTAAATATCAAGATGATGTTTTATTAAAAATAATGTGACACCATCATCATCTTTATGTCATTAAACAATTGGACCAGGCATAGCAATGTTGAGTATTTTTTAAAACACACATGAGATCCAACATCAAAAGCAGTGAATTTGTTATAAAATAAACTGATTAAAAAATACTATCATAATAATAATAAGACGGCTACTTAATTTTCAAAATTTGAAACTCTTTCAATGATACCAGTAATAATATTTTCAAAATTAATTTTGTCCAGACTTTTTACCAAATTAGTCTGCTGTAGATTTCTTGTTTGTGTTTCTTAACCCTTTCCCTTATATAGACGCTTTCTGGTGCCTCTGCAGCAGACGGCTTTTTTAAAACATAGTGACAAAAGAAGCTTTTTCTCCGGATTTTTCGGAGGTTCCTTTACATAAATGTGGTCTGGTGTCACAACATATTAATAATTCATCACACAGATGAAATGTCAAAGTAAACCACACAGGACATTATCAACTGTCCGAACACCACTCGTTTTCTAGTTTGTCAAAAACCAACGTCATATCTTCTTACAAAGAGCAATCATCACCCGTAAATATTTATTTTAAGTCTATTATTGTAATGACTAAATGTATAAAACGATTTTATCCAGATGGTCATCTTATTAAGATAATTACATTCAAATTGTACATCGGAGGTGTATATCATAGCAGGCCGCACTTCATTCGGTTGTGCAAGACTTACTATCATAGAAAGTCGGGAACCAGACTATAGCAAAGTCTTCTTATCTTGTAAAAGGCCGAATAAGTAATGAATAAAACCGGTCTTTGAAAAAGTAACAGGTAATCAAATATGTTCCAATAGGTCTCTGTCAGTATTTACAATAACAACAGCCTCCTATTTGCTGTTGTCAACATTAACATATACAATTTAAATGTTATTTGGGAGAGCAAAGGCTTCTTTTCATGAACACGGCCGAATAAGTAACAGGTTTTTTTTAATAAGTAACAGGTTATTTAATATGTACTTATAGATCTCCGTCAGCATCTACAACAACAAGAACATTAATTACAATTGTGGTTGGCAACATCAACATATGCAATTCGAATGATATTTGTAATATCAAAGGCTTCTTTTCTTCGAAAAGGCCGAATATGGTACCAGTTTTTGATTTAGTAACAGATGATTTAAAATGTACCAATGGGTCCCTCTCATCCTCTGCAATAACAAAACGGCGCGAGTACTGGTGAAGTCTCCAGGAAGCAGACATCGAGCGTGATTAATCTAAGCCCAAGGCTTGTTTCGCAATCGATGTAAAATAAATAAGTTTAAACTAAACTAACAAAAACATCATCGACATTGTTGTTGGCAACATCAACATATGCAATACCTTCGATCAAATCTGAATAAGTAGCGAATCGGGAACAAGGAACATATAACAAACTTCTCATTTGAATATAAGGTATAAGGAACAGGGAACGGCCGAATAAGTAACAGGTTTTTTGAATAAGTAACAGGTGATTTGAAGTCTAACAATAGCTTAATTTCATCATTTACAACAACAACAACGACAACCTCAATAATGTTGTTTGCAACATTAACATATGCATTTTGAGTGATATATGTGATAGCAGATGCATCTTTTCTTGAAAAAGGCCGAATAAGTAACCAGATTTTGAATAAGTAACAGGTTATTTAAAATGTACCAATGGGTCTCTCTCATCATCAACAACAACAACAACAACAACATCATCAACAGTTTTGTTGGTAACATCAGCATATGCAGTACCTTATATCAAATCTGATTAAGTAACAAAAAAGGAAAAAGGAACATACCAACTTTACATTTGAATAAGGAACAAGTAACCAACTTCACATTCGAATAAGGCATGAGGAAGAAGAAACAGCTAGGGAACGGCCGACTAACAGGTTTTTGAATAAGTAACAGATGATTTAATATGTACCAATAGCTCACTTTCATCATTTACAACAACAACAACCTCAATAGTGTTGCTGGCAATATAAACAAATGCATTTTGAAAGATATTTGGTACAGCAATGGCTTCTTATTTTGAACACGGTCGAATAAGTAACAGGTTTTTATGCGAGGGATTCAGCTATGCTTAATACCTCCGTATATTGTCATGCCAAGCTTTCAGGAAGTGTAAATTTGCAAAGATAGTGTGCTGCCCTCTGTTTTTTCAAAATGGACAATATTTCTTGATTGTCCATGGATCAGTTAAATACGTTTCACAACAAGCTAAATAGTATGCACATTATACAAAGTAAACGTACACAATGTAAAGTTTTAATCCATGAAGTTGTATACATAATTTAGAAATTTAGGTTAAACATAAGGATCTTAAATAATTCTTTTAAATATATGGAAAACGAGTAGCTTGAAAGCGGGTAGCTCAAAAGCGCTTTGAGAAAATTCCTGCAATGAAAAATACGGCTGTCGTGCATCGTCAACATTTTCTCTTGTTAAAACTCTACAGGCTAGATTTTATGGAAGGGGATCGCCGCCAAAATTATTGATCTACATTTATGTTGCACGTGGTGAATTTTCATCCCAAATGTTCGACAGTGCATACTATAAAATGCATAAATACAAACTTTACAAATGTCTGTCTGTTAACATCTTAAATGCATTATATAATTCTTTAAAATGCTTAGTACTGCAATGCGTAAATGTATACAAATGCAAATGTCACAGACGTCTCCTATATACAAGTTTTGAAATTGAAAACTTCAAAAAACCGATGTTCATTATTGACATTAATGTAATCCATAAAAAAAGGCCTCTTAATATACAAAGTTTTAAATCAGGATAAAAGCTAATCCAAAAAGTTAAAATCCTGATTAATAACGTGTTGCAATGAACATTCCAAACTGAAAGTGATGCTTATGCTTCATGCAAAAAAATGCAAAGCTAGCTAGAGTCTAGTCTAGATAGATCTGTTTGATTTAGAAGTCTCCATTTGAACGATTTAAATAATAGTTTTAAGACTTGATGCAAAGCTCAACAAAAGAACATGAGAATTTTCCGCTCATTCATTTGTTAGCTTTTACAAACTGACATGTTAACATGTTGCGAGTGTACATTGTACAAGTTTTCATTTCACAATTGAACATTTGACAATTCAACAATCTTGACACTTGCTGTACCGTTAGGCCGGGAACCAAACTTTCAATCGGTGTCGGGGTATAAACCTTCTGTTTGCATTAACCTCCATTTGGTGCAACTTTCCTGGCCGTTAATGACCAATGTTGTATTAACAGATAATCTATCTCTATTTATCATAATAAAAGCGTCACAATTAACAAATCAAATCTATTTTTTTAATATTCAATATTTTGTCAAAATATTTGTTATAAGTCTGTATGATATGTAAATGCACAGAAATAAATAAAATATACGTTTTGTTGTTGGAAACGATGATTGATGATTATAAATTGTATTTTAGAGTATGTGCTAATGAAATTAAGAAAGTGTATGTATGTGTCAAATTTTGTCTCTATTAAATATATATAGCAATAATAAGAAGGCCCATATTAAAAAAAATGGCACGGATTCATATTGTGGTACAAACCACAAACATTTAAAACTTTATATGTACATATCTTGAATATGATGATCATAATATGATGATCATGTACATATCTTGAATCAACTAGGCATTATGAACAAATTACTAAATGAATAATATATGTTCCCGGCCGTAGTGGTCCCGGAGTTTAACATAGAGAAGTCTCGTCATTTATCAAT